>CAKOAT010112933.1:4314-15053 GCA_932364175.1 Eruca vesicaria subsp. sativa
TATTTGATAATCAAAAATGTATTAATTATTATATTAAATATCTAAATATAGAAAAAAATAAACTTCTCAACATTAGTGTGTCAAAAAAACAAAAAAAAATTAAAATCAAATATCTAACCCTAATATATGAATCTAACCCTAAAAGACAAAGCATGTTATACCATTTTGTTGGGAAACCATAACACATTATCTTTCACATGGTTACCAATTCAATATAAATTCTATTAAACTTTTCACTTATATGAAATTCTAATTTATATATTTCATACTAATCTTTATATTGATGATTTATTTGAAAACTTCCCAAAAATTATTTTTATACATTTTTAAAATTAAATTATAAGATCAAATGACTTTGTAGACTGTAGAATACGTCTACAAAGTAGACTTCTATGAAGGTCTACAAATGTGTAGACTTCTCTCTATTATGTGTAGACTTGCAAATGACAGAACCGTAAAATAACTGTCTGTTTTTTTGTTTGGTCACAAGGGTCAAGTAGTAACTTCAAAACCCTTTTAGGTTGGTTTTGCATTTGACTCAATAAGGGGTACACCTTTAGGGTTGAAATGAAATTTTAGGTTGGTTTTGGCAAATCCCCCATTTTTCAATATATTTTTAGTATTTATAATATGTGAAAATATAAAATAAATAGTAATACATTAAAATAATTTATAGATACAACGTAATACGATCTCAACCTAATTTTCAGTTCATTATTATTAATTTATCAAACAAAAGAATAACACAAATCAATTTTAAGTTGAGAGCCTTTTTAGGAATCTCTTGATGAGTTTTCACATCAAAATAATAGTCAGAAAAATGATAAGAGTTTTGCATGTGGAAAACTTGGAGGTCCTATTATATCCTCTCACTTGTGTTTATATCATTAGTTTTAAAATTTTATAATTAAAAACGTAACTATGTTAAAGGTACAGTATTAGTATTGTGCTTATGAGAACTCCAACATATCACAGTTTCTATATATAACTGATTTAATTATTTCTGTCAATTTTATATTTAGTTATATATAACTAAAATGAATCAAAATTATAAATATTTTTTGGGAGGAAAAAAACAATTAAGCTTTGCCAGAAAAATATAACGGACCAGAAGCGAATCCGAGTGGCCCATTTATATTCTCTAGGCCCATTTCAATATGAAGAATAGTCGAATACTTTCGTATCTCACCTGTCCAATGTCGTCGTCGTCGTCATCAATTCGATATAGAGATCTCGTTGCAGGAATCAATCTCGAATCTCCGTGAATATATGTAACGGAAGCTGATTCGATCTGTGCTTCAGAATCACTAGGATCGAGAAAAGATGCCGGTGGCAGCTTCCGCGATCTACTTCCTCAACCTCCGCGGCGATGTTCTCATCAATCGCACTTACCGAGACGACGTCGGGTGAGTCGACACCTTCACCTTTTGGATTTGAGATTTTCGATGGATTTTTCTCTAATTTTGATTTGATTTGATTAATTGAAGGGGAAACATGGTGGATGCGTTTCGAACGCATATAATGCAAACGAAGGAGTTAGGGAACTGTCCTGTGCGTCAGATTGGTGGATGCTCCTTTGTGTATATGAGAATCAGCAATGTCTACATTGTTATTGTTGTTAGCAGCAATGCTAATGTTGCTTGTGGATTCAAATTCGTTGTTGAGGTTTACACTTTGGTTTCTCTTTTACTCAATGTTCAAGAAATCGTTAGGCCGTAATTAGATACGCGTAGGGAATTATTGATTAGACGGGCCTAGAACCTTTTTTATGTCTTAAGACCATCTCCAATGGTTTACTCTATTTTTTATTCTCTAAAATAGAATAAATCGATAATAGAATTGGTTGAATGATACTCTAAAAGTAAAAAATAAAGTGAAAAACAAAAAATAAACAAGTTACTCTAGAGTAAACCTATTTTTTACTCAATTATAGAGTTAAAAATGGAGTACCATTGGAGAATTTTGTACTCTAAACTCTAATTTTGAGTAGGAAATAGAGTGGGGTTGGAGATGTCCTAAGTCGCCGCGTATACCGATTTTTAGAACATTGATTTTACTTTTTCCAAGATTGATCTTGGCTTTAGAAGCTTGGTTTAGTTAATGGAGGAGTTTTAATGACTCTGGCGTTGATTTACTTATAGGCTGTTGCTTTGTTCAAATCGTACTTTGGTGGAGCTTTCGATGAAGATGCTATTAAGAATAACTTTGTCCTCATTTATGAATTGTTGGACGGTAAGTAAGCATTATGATTCTTTCATGGTTTAACAGTTTTCTACAAATATGTGTTGTTGAATTGCTTGTTTGAGTATTTCGTATGGAATTGCAGAGATTATGGACTTTGGCTATCCACAGAATCTCTCCCCTGAAATTTTGAAACTTTATATTACTCAGGAAGGTGTAAGGTCACCATTCTCATCTAAGGTAAAGGATTGAACTTTGTTTTGTGTACGGTGCTCGCAAGTGAACTTGGGGTTCTCAATAAGTTTCTTTTTTTATGTAAAATTTGCAAACAGCCGAAGGAAAAGCCTGTGCCGAATGCAACGCTGCAAGTTACAGGTGCTGTTGGTTGGCGAAGAGAGGGCCTTTCCTATAAAAAGAATGAGGTAAGGGTCGTATTTCTTTCCGTGTGTGTTTGGTTTGGTAGATTGTGCGGAAGTGTTGACATTATGCATTTTCGTTACTGCAGGTGTTTCTGGATATTGTGGAAAGTGTAAACCTTCTTATGTCCTCCAAAGGTATGTAGTTCCCTTTCCTGAAAGTTTCTTTCTTCCTTGTTTTCTTTGTATAATTGTTTTTGCATATTGTGGAAACTTTTAGGCAATGTTCTTCGATGTGATGTGACGGGGAAAGTTTTAATGAAATGTTTCCTTTCGGGAATGCCTGATTTGAAGTTGGGGTTGAATGATAAAATTGGTCTTGAGAAAGAATCTGAAATGAAATCTCGCCCAGCTAAGAGGTAGGTTTTGTTGAAAACAGTGATCCACTCTAACTACTTACATTTTCTTGGTTCTCACCTGGCTCCCTCTTTTTGAGCAGTGGTAAAACCATTGAGCTTGATGATGTCACTTTTCACCAGTGTGTGAACCTGACAAGATTCAACTCCGAGAAGACAGTTAGCTTTGTACCACCTGATGGTGAATTTGAACTGATGAAGTAAGTTTTGAAATGTTCACTGTTACATATTACTCTGGTACTTATTTGATAGTGTCTCAGGTATCGAATAACAGAGGGCGTGAATCTGCCTTTCCGTGTATTGCCAACAATCAAAGAACTTGGTCGCACACGCATGGAAGTAAATGTTAAGGTACATAGCTTTCCTCCTTAACGATTAGAGAAAGCAGTTTGATATTTGAACTCCTACAATTCACTTCCCTGTTATGTCTTTTTAGGTCAAAAGTGTGTTTGGTGCTAAAATGTTTGCGCTCGGAGTCGTAGTTAAAATTCCAGTGCCAAAACAAACAGCAAAGACGAACTTCCAAGTGACATCTGGTCGCGCTAAGTACAACCCATCAATCGATTGCTTGGTTTGGAAGTTAGTTTTTATTCCCTTTTAAGAAATATTCCATCTTTATAGTTATAGTACGTGCTATTGTATCAATCATTTGCCTTCTCTCTTTTACTATTTAGGATAAGAAAGTTTCCAGGACAAACAGAATCCACACTAAGTGCAGAAATTGAGCTGATCTCAACAATGGGAGAAAAGAAATCTTGGACAAGGCCACCAATCCAAATGGAATTTCAGGTCAATTTCTTCTCTGCTGACACTGTTAAATAGAACAAGAATTGTTTAAGGTGATTTGTTTAGTTAACAGTCTCAGCTTCCTTCTCTTTTCAGGTGCCAATGTTCACAGCCTCTGGTTTACGAGTTCGTTTCCTCAAGGTACGCTTTGATTTCTATTCTTTTGTAGACCAAGAATGTGATTAACCAAGTATTGGAATCGTTAACCCATTTGGACTTTAAATCCAGTTCAATTAGCTTCAATTGCTTCACTAATACCTTGGACTTGAATGGTTTATAGGTGTGGGAGAAGAGCGGTTACAACACGGTTGAGTGGGTTCGATACATAACAAAAGCTGGATCTTATGAGATCAGATGCTGAACTTAAAAATCACAAGCTCAGGTTCAGTCGCATCAGACTTCTTGATGCTCATGGCTTCTAGCTTTTGTTCCTTGGTGAAAACAAGAGTTAAATCTCGTTTATATCTCGTTAATGTCTGTTTTTAACCATAAGAGATATCTTGTGTTAATATGATTTCTTACGTCTTTGGTACTGAATCAGTTTTCTCTTTGTGGTTTTCTACGAGTTGTAGTTTAAAATGCTATGATGTGTAGCTAAAATGAATTTCATAATTAACATTCGAGTGTTAACACATTGGCATTCCTAAATTATTGGTCTTTTTCGTCAACACCTAAATTATTGGTCACATTACGTTCTTTTGATCATAAAAAACGAAAATGTCTAAAATTCTCTCAAAAACAATAAAATCTTTTAAATGAAAACCATTTTTATTCTCTTTTTCTCTTATTTTTCATGACTTACTAGGTGTTTTGTCCGCATATGCGGGCTTAATTATATTTAAGTTAATTTAAATAAATATCAAAATAAATGATTATTTGCATCCAAATAATTCGACCTAAACATTAAACTTTTTTACATTGATAAAGTTATTCACAAATTAAAAACAAATCAATGTTTTCCTTTAAAATTTTGAAAAATCTAAAGTCTCTTTCATTTATTCGTAATTGATAAAAAATATAGAAATCTATCTTTCAATTTGAAAAATTGAATCGATAAATATACGTTCAAAAATTGATCTTACAGAAAGAATAAAATTAGTATGGATAATAATACAATATATTTGAATTTATTTTTGTCAAACACGTATTTTCTTTCTTTTTGAGTGATCTTTTATTTTATATGATTAATTCATGTTTAAGGTTTAACTATATAAAATATAAACATAAATTTAATTTAATGTATAAGTTCAGAGGCGAAAAACAACTTCACGAATATATATCATTATATTATATTATTATATGATTTTAATTTGAAATAATTACGTATTCTACTTTTTTCAATTTCTCTTTTGAATTATATACAATTAAAAATTTTACTTTATGAATATTTATTTATGTGTTTTCTATTTTTGAATTTTTTTTATCAAAAATATATTTTCCGGATAACAACACAATATATATAAGAATTATTTTTTTTGTTTTATTTTTAAATATATATTTAGATTATGGATAATTCTTATCATTATTATTAATTTAGATCATTTATCTAATCAAATAAGTATTAATTCGTTTTTATTTTTAACTGATTTATATATTTTATTCATTAAGGGTATAAACGATATTAACCACTCTAACTTTTAACGTGAGAGCTCTGTTGCGAAAAATCACTTCGCAAATAATAGTATAGATTCTTGGGTTCACCCTTCTAGATTCACCAACCAATAGGATGAGTTTATTTCATATTTGATATCTTTAAAAAAAAAAAATTTGTCAAATTATATTATGTTTTAAAATAAAAGATAAAAATAAAATAAAAACAGTAATAATTGCAAAAAAAACAATTTAAAACAAAAAATATTTTAATATATCTTTAAACTAAAAACATGTGTTTAAAATAAAAAGATAAAAATAAAGAAAAAATACTATAATTGGTTAGTATTAATTTACCCAAGGGTTAAGATTTTTTCAAAGGGTTTATGATTTACCCAATGGTTTAGAGTTTAGGATTAGGGTTTAGTGGGTTTAGGATTAGGGTTTAGTGGGTTTAGGATTAGAGTTTATGGTTTAGTGTTTAGTGTTTTAGTGTTAAATGTTTTTTAAAAAAAGTTTTTTTCGTTTTTTTTTAATATTCTTTTTTTTTTGTATTTTTATTTTAAAAAATAATATAACTTAACAAGATTTTATTTTCTTTTAAAAAAGATATCAAATATAAAATAATACTATTCTATTGGTTGGTGAACCTAGAGGATGAACCTAAGAATAACTCATTTTTCATTATCTATTATATTAAAAGAGAAGTCATGACTCACTTCATGTGTGATATTTTAATTTATACTATCCTTAGAACTTTATAAAATTTTACATAACATCAATATAATATCTTTTCACATCTTTAATTTTATTTGAAATACATATAAATAGTTTTAAGAAAATTCTAACAAAATCTTTTAAAAATCTTTTAGAATCTTTTCAAGATATAGTTTCAACAATTATTTGATTAATATTTTAATTATTATAAAATATAATTAAAATTTTAATTCATTTATTTTATAAACAAAAAACTAAAATTATGTAAAATACGTTTAACAATATCTCAAAATTTTGTTTATGTATTATGTAGGTCCAACTTAATTTACTTTTTACATATATTTCAAATTTAGAAATAAAAAAATATATAAATTAGTAATGTTACATAATAATGTTATAAAAATTGTTACAAAAATAAAAATTTATAAATTTTATATTAATAATATTATAAGTCACACAAACATTATTATAAAATTAGATAATATACATAATCAAGTTATATTTATTTATTGAAAATTTTTATTATATAATTTCAAATATTTCGTAATAAAATACCCGCACGGTTGTGCGGGCCGAAATCTAGTTCATTTTATTGCTAATAGAGATGTCTCAACTTTGCGTGGAGATCTACCTGCTTTCCGTGCAACAACAGAAGATTACTCAATATTCTCACATATGTCTATTAATTTTTTTTTGTAAAAATCTATACAATAATTTGCATGATATTATTGTCAAAATCACAAAGTTTCTAATTTTTCCTATAAACAAGCTAGGCTTGAAGCTAATGTTTTGGCTAATGAATTGCTCAAACAAGTTAATATTAAATCACAAAAGTATGTTTAAAAAAATCACAAAAGTATGTAATCAAATGGATCATGTAACTATTAGTAGTACCAAATCTGTGGAGGATAAAAATTTATACTATCAAATCTATACTATTATTTGCGAAGTGATTTTTCGCAAATGAGCTCCCACGTTAAAAGTTAGAGTGATTAATATCGTTTATACCCTTAATGAATAAAATATATAAATAAGCAAAAACAAAAAACGAATTTATATTTATTTGATTAGATAAATGATTTAAATTATAATAATGATAAGAATTATTCATAACCTAGATATATATTTAAAAATAAAATAAAAAGATAATTCCTATATATAGTGTGTTGTTATCAGAAAAATATATTTAATTAATATATAATCAACCATAAATTAGAAACAAATTTCACTGATTTGATTTATCATATTCTCCATAATTTTATGTAATTATACTTATTTATCATATTTTTATGATTTTGACTAATGATTAATTATTACCCTTAATTAATGACTAAATAAAATTATTATTGTATAATTATGAACCGTATATTAATTAGATTTACTACCCTTAATGACAAATCAAACATAAACTTAATGATTAATTTGATTTATTACTATATAATGACTAATTAGATCTATTACTATATAATAATTAGAAACAAATCTTATTTGTCATGTTTCTTATGATTTGATGATTATCATTATCTAGACTAATGATTATAATAAATCTAATTATTCATTATATAGTAATAAATATAATTAGCCATTAAGTTTATGTTTGCTTTGTCATTAAGGGTAATAAAAATCATAAGAACATGACAATTAGATTTACTATCCTTAATGGCGAAGCAAACATAAACTTAATGACTAATTAGATTTATTATTATATAATGACTAATAGTTATTACTGTTTGACCAAAAAAAGATATCTTACTATATAATAATTAAAATTTTCAATATATAATTAAATATAAGTAAAAACGGATTTCAATGATTTTAGATTTATCTTGATCTAAAACTATTTTATATTGGGTTATAAAATCTTTATTAACCTTGAAATATAATTATATTTTCAGTAATATATCATTAATTATAAATTAAAAATGAAATTCATTTATTTGATAATCATCCTTATTTAATTTTTTTTTATATTATGTCTTTATCAACATTAAAAAATAATTATATTTAAAATAATTATATTTGTTAATATATAATTAGTTCTAAATTAAAAATGAATTTCATGAATTTGATAATTATCATTATCTAATTTTTTATATTGTGTTGTAAGTCTTTATTAACCTTGAAAATAATTATATTTGTTAATATATATTTAATTATGCAAAATTAATTCGCAAAGAATTTATGTATAGATAGTTTACGTTACTAAAGATAATTTTATCATACTTTTTTGTTATGTCTAAAGATGATATTAATTTATTATTAAATATTTTAAATTTATGAGTATTTTCGCATTTAATTTGTGTAATGACAATTATTTATATGAGGATGAAAAAATTTATATATAGAAAAAAATTGTTTAGCTTATTATTAAATATTTTAAGTGTATGAAAAATAATTTATTATAATTTACTTAAATTGATTATATTTGTTTATAGATATTAGAAAATTATTAAGCTCGCAAGTGCGGGCAAAACACCTAGTTTTATAGATAACGTATTCTAACATTTTTTCATAAATTTATATAAATATTAAATTCATATTAGAAAGGATGACCACAAATATTTGTTGTTATATTATGGATGATAATAAAAACAAACTAAGACCTATTAAAATATTTCCTTCCATGATTATAGTAGAATATCCAATCAAAATAGTAGATTAAATCAAATATCCCGAAAACCCTATATATAACAAATTTTTCTTTACTATTAAATTACAAGTTCCGCCCACAACTTCGTCATCTCTCTAGGACTCTGGGTGTGTGACAAAGATGAGTTGTTAGCTAGATAGATCACACGCTTTACCTTACTATTTTCTCGACTCAATTTTCTAGGAATTAGCAAAACAAAATAAAAGACAAAAGAAACCAAAAACTAGGTCTACGAAAATTAGGCCGAAAGAAACAATCAAACACTCTTTTTAGATTATTTTTCTCTCTCTCTAATGGACTCAAGAGATATCCCACAACCACAGCACCAAGAGCTTCAGACACCACCGGGAATGTTATTGTCTCATTACCCTAACTTTAACATTAGCACAATGATGGTACCTCCTCGTCTAACTTTTGGCTCTCTTGCACCACTCCCGCAGCAGATGGATCAGAAAACGCTTGAATCTCTTGGACACGTGGAAGAAGTATCTCCTTCTTCTCAACCGATGCGATTTGGGATTGATCAGAACCAGAATGAGCAACAACAACAACAAGTGAAGAGGAAGAGAGGAAGGCCAAGGAAATACGCTCCTGATGGTACCATTGCATTAGGTTTAGCTCCGACTTCTCCTCGTGACGGAGATAGCGGCAGAGTAAGTACACACTCTGCTGATCCACCTGCTAAACGAGCCAGAGGAAGACCTCCAGGCTCTATCAAGAAACAATATGATGCCTTAGGTGAAATAGTAACTCGAAACTCATTTTTCGATTAGTTTAAATCTTTGGACAGTTAATTTATTTGGACTGTTTTGTTTTGTGTGTGTGAGCAGGAACGTCAAGAGTTATGTTTACTCCTCATATCATTGAAGTGAAAGAAGGAGAGGTAAAACTTTATTGTTTTGTTTTAGTAAAATTTTAAAATGTTTAAATGTTTCAAGATTGGTAAATTATATAAGTTTGGAGTAAGTATTATTTTTCAGTGAATTAGATAGAAGAAGATTTACTGAGTTATTTATTGGTATTTTTTTGTCATCAACTTAAAACAGATACATTCATATTGACTCTGTAAACCAATCTGATAGCTCTGTATCCATGTAAACGACAAAAAATTGTTTTCTGGCATATTTATTGGTGTGTGTTTTTTTTTGCTAAATCAGGATATATTATCAAAGGTGGTGGCGTTTTCTAATGAAGGGCCACAAACAGTTTCTGTTCTCTCTGCAACTGGCGCAGTTTCTGAAATGACACTTCATAATTTTACTCATAAGGTTTTTAAAAAACTATGTTATTTGACTTCAGTAGTAGTGTAAAGTAATATTTGTTTCTTAGTGTTGAGATTTGTGCATCTGTTACATTTGCAGGGACGGTTTGATATCGTTAAACTCTCAGGCTCCTTATCCAATTATGAGGTAAATGGTTCCATCTCCAGATGTGGTAGCTTGACTGTGACTTTGGCTGATCCCAATTTCCAGATTTTATGTGGCACTGTAGTTGGTCCGCTAGTAGCTGCAACACCAGTGAAGGTAAAAATGTTTAAATCTTTTTTTCATTAATGGTTGTAACTTGTGTTGGAGTCAAATTTGTTATTTGACTCAAAATGTGGCTTCATATATTAGGTCATAGTGGGAAGCTTTGTTGAGGAAGCAAAGAAACTGAAACAAAGTACGGGTAACAATGCTCAGGGACAGAATCCTGAACCGGCTTCAGGACCAGCTAATATCTTGAACTTTGGATCAAACTCTCAAGGACCATCAAGCGAGTCATCAGAAGAGAATGAAAGCGGTTCTCCTTCAATGCAGCACAATGACAACAACTATAATGGGATTTATGGAAACTCAATGGCTCAACTGCAACTGAGTCAGATGCAAATGTATAATCTTTGGCCTAGTAGTGGTCAGTAAACTGAATTTTCTGCAGATTCGGTTTTGTTTTGGTGTTTAGGCTGGTTTTGATCTTTGTTTCCTTTGAGAAGGGTTAGGCTTGCTTGAGGCTTCTTTTGTTTTTTGGAGGTTTTAGATAATTATAGGGAGATCTTAAAATTAG
>CAKOAT010112933.1:15153-83693 GCA_932364175.1 Eruca vesicaria subsp. sativa
TTTTTTTTTTTTTTTTTTTTTTTTTTTTTTTTTTTTTTTTTTGCTGTTATGGTCAATAAAAATCTCTCTTTTTATTGTTGCTTAGTAAGGAATTTAAGAAAACTTGTTTGTGACGTTAGGGTTATGTCTTTGCTATTAATTTTTGTTAGGTAAATCTAGACCGTTATATTTTCATCAATATCTCGAAATATATTCTAGATTTGCTTAAACGGTGACCAGAGTTAAATGTATAAAATGGTCAAAACTTTACATGAAGTGAAATTAGTACCTTTTCTACTGAAAATTTGTCTCTATTAGTGATAAGTTGATAACTCGTCAAAGTCATAATTTTAAAAAAAAAATCAGCGTTAACGATAATTTTCTTATGCAAAAATTGAGATGATAAGAAGACATTTATCAATCTTCGCCGAATTTGAAAATATCGCTGACTGTATAAATAGCAAATAAACTACATTTTTAAAAAGGGGGTGAAAGGTATTTTAGAATACCTTATTTGAGTGGGGAAGCTTGGCGATGGTCGGATGGTGTCTCTCTCATTACAGGAGAGACGGGTACAAAGCGCAAACTATTCGAACCCGTTGATGCTAGCTCGCTGCCACTTGCTCGCTGCACCACCGAGCCACTCGAATAGCGGCTGTACTGTTATCAGCTTACTCTTATTTAAGCTTTCATTTTTCTTCTGTCGTTTGCGTTTCATCCTTTAGTGGTGGTTGTGTCTGCATCTTAATATGTGTTTTATCAATATAAATGAGTAATTAATTAGCAAATAAGTAAACAATATTCTCCTCATTAATTAAATAATGTCTTAAATGGTTCTGAAATGATGATTTCATCTAATTCTACAATCAAGGTGCTCGTACAAAGTTTAAAGTTTTCAAAATATCATATGAAACGTTCGCATTTTCAAATAAATTAGTGTTTACAAAATGTTTGGTTGCATGCATAGCTATGCGTGGATGATGGTACGAAAGAAGATTTAGTAATTGAACTGTAATCTCGTAAAATGCAAATTAAGCTTTGGTCCTAGACTCCTAGTCCCTCGACATGGTGATTGCTGACCGTCAAGGAGAAAATGAGTCGCTGTGAAACAAATTAACGGATGGTGTCACGTGTGAATGATAGACTGTCGTTAATTTGAAACGTGTCCTTCTCAAAAATAGACATTCGATTTTTTTCAAAAAAGTACTTTTGAGTACCTCATATTAACGAGGAACAAACAACAACAGCAGCAACAATAACAATATCACCACAAATGCAGTTTGCTACCTTCGAACCCTAGTCTCGTGTCAACACTCGCACGATGCTCGACCAAGGAGACCAGAGGAACAACTGCATCAAGTTTCGCAACCAATGATAAATAAACGAGGTTTGTCTCTCAGTCATGTTCTACTTTGATAAATCATTTATTTTATTTTATTTTGATTCAGTTAAATCATTTATTTGTGTAAAGAGTATCAGTAGTAATTCACAATTTCTAAAAGAAGTCTAATACCCCGAAAATCAAATATAATTGTGGAACTTTGAAAAGTTGACATTCAAATTGAATAAAATTAGTTGACAAATATATTGAATAAAATCTAGATTATTATTTGCAAAGTTATTTTTCGCGTTTGAATTCTCATGTTAAAAATTAGAACAGTTTATATCACTAGTATCTTTAATGAATAAAATAAATAAATTGTCAAAAAAACAAATTTAAAATTTATTTGATTGGTTAAATAATTAAAATTAAAAATTACAACATCTAAATATATATTCTTGTTGTGTGGAATATCTTTTAATAAAAATTTCAAAATTCATAACAGAAAACATATTATTAAATATTAATCAAACACAATTTTAATATTATATATTTAAAAAGAGAATATTAAATAATTTTAATTTTTTTTTGTTAATCATAAACATATTACGAATTAAAATTAAAACTATAATGATAATTCATTATTTTTTTAATTGAAACTTTTTTTAAATGCGGATGAAAGTATAACAAAACAAAAAAACAGCACTCAATAAATATATGAAAAAGGCATTTTAGAATACCTCATTTATGCATATACAGTGAAACTCTATATATTAATTGACTTGAGAAATTGATGCAACTACTCGAACGGTGGTCGCTAAAGCACTGACCCATGCTCGTTGCACCACTACGCCGTGAATAGCTGCAATAGCAAATTACCCAAAAGCACTATATAATCATAGTTTTCTCTTCAAAATCTTAAAAGGAGAGTTCGTGCACCTTGTCGTTTATTAACCTTTTTTGTAACTAAACTTAATTTTAGAATAGAAAATATTTTTGAGTGTTAATAAACATGTCATGTTCCTAGAGGAGTAAATGGGGTGGCTCTGCTCATACTTTAGGTACGAAATGTAATTCTGAACTATTATTTACATCCTCTACTACTTTCATTCCATATTGGCTTTCCAATGTGCTTCCTAATGATTTACATGAGATGTAAATGTAATTAATAAAGTTACTTTCGTCGGAAAAAAAACATGTCCATAATGCGACCAAACAAAGAAACAAACAATTCTCTATTTTCAAACTAATTTCAAAGCTTTTAAGAGGATACAATGTATGATGTTATTAAGTTCCAAAAAAAGAGTATGATGTTTAATTAGTTCAAAGTGGTTGTATAATGAGATTATTTGATGTTATATTCTTTTTGGACTCAATATTAGGTAATTGCCTATGATGGGACTCATCTGTTTTTTATGATCATATTGCCCTTCTTTTTACATGCATGTGATTTTCTCTCCAGACACATTCTCTCTGTACTGACACATTCTCTCTCCTCACAACCTACCTTTCTCTTTCATTTGATTCCTCTTCTTTCTCATTCTCAAACTCTTTTATCATGTTAATATCTTCTTTTTTTTTGTAAAAATTTATTGTTGCGAAAAATTTATTACTATTTCACTACTATTCTTATGAATCTAAATTATTTTAATTTCACCACATTCTGAAAAAATCAGCATTGAAGTTTTTTTAAAAAATCGCCGAGATGTTAACACTTATGTTAGCTGTTAACAAATAATATAGATGTCAACAAAAATGTTAACTGTTAACAAATACATGTATCAGATGTATTAACAGAGACATTAATTATTAACAAATTTTGTAAATGTTAACAGATGTGTTAACAGAAGCAGTAACTATTAACAATTTTTGTAGCTGTTAACATTTGTGTTAGCTGTTAAAAAAACATGTACTATAGGTGTAAACATATGTGTTAACTGTTAATAAATTCATAGATGTCAATACATTGTTATGTATTATAAGTAAAAAAATTATATTGTTGAAGTTTCAATTTCTCTATCGAACTGAGTGAACTTAAAAAGAAAAGAAGTGGAAATAAAAAAAAGAGTGTGTTATCGTTGAGAAAAAATGAAGAAAAAAAAATATTTGAGAGAGTAAAATGAATGTTAACGAATGGAAAAAAAAAGTGAGAGAGAGTGTCAGAAAAAGAAAAAAAATCTGTGAGACGGGAAAGAGAAATTCAATGTTCTACTATGTTATTTTGGGCAAACCAAACTTTAATTGTATGCTTTTGATTTATAATGTCAAATCATGGACAAAGCTCTAATATTAATTTCAAATAAGGGTATTTTACTAAATCTCTCTTGTATAGTTTGCATTTCTTCAAAAAAATTGTTGGACACATAGAATGGTTACCGTATATTATATCAATTGTATATCCATGTAAATACAAACTAGAACTGGAGTGCGCATGACTGCGCAAATATTAGTTTTTTTTTGTTTTTTTTTATAAATTAATATTTATTTTAAGGACTAGTGTTATATATTTTAGATAGTGATTGAATTTCTAAGTATTTGACCGGAGTTTAATTTAAAAACCAAAAATCTGATATTAAAAAAACGATCCATATCCGAATGGATATCTTAATACTCAAATCTAATTGATTATGTAAATAGATAAAAAAAAATATTTTAATCATTTTTAATTCTTGTTTTGAATGAAGCAATTTCATTCAAACTTGTTGAATTGATATGTTTAACATACAAAAAAAAATTCTATTGAATTATTATGTTAAAGGCAAATAATGAAATATTTAGGAAAAGTGAAAAAAAATAAATGTAAAAGACAAACGGTTAAAGGGTAATTATTGTTTTGTAATTTTGTAATAAATGTTGTCGGATTATTTGAAAAAGACAATAAATGAAGTTGTTATAAGTATTTGGAAAAGAGAATAAATAAACTAGTTATAATTAATTTAAAAGAAATAAAATATGTAAAAAACAACTTAAAATAAACAATTATTATTTTCTATTTCAGATTTTGTAGAATAGATGAATTCTTGTTTCGGGTGAACCAATTTCATTCAAAATGTCGAATTGTTATGTTTAACATATAAAATATATACTATCGAATTATTATGTTAAAAATAAATATTAAGAAACTAGTTAGGAAAAGTGAAAAATAAATATAAAAGACAAACACTTAAAATAAGTAATTATTGTTTTGTATTTTTGGAATAAATGCTATCAGATATTATTTGGAAATAAACAATAATAAAGTGGTTAAAATTATTTGAAAAAGATAATAAATGAATTGCTTAATATTAGTTTAAAAGAAAATAAAATATGTAAGAAACCACTTAAAATAGGTAAGTATTATTTTGTACTTCAGTTTCAATAGAATAGACATTTGAGTTCTTGTTCTAAATGAAACAATTTCGTTCAAACATGTTGAATTGTTATGTTTAGCATATAAAATAAATTCTATCAAATTATTATGTTAAAGACAATTAATGAAATAGTTAGAAAAATTAAAAGATCTAACTATATTAAAAGGGCTTATTCTAGAGTTTTTAAGCTGTCCACGTCATTTATTATATTCAACCAATACAAATATTTCATTCCGCCACGTTACCTTACTCTCTCTGCGTTTTCATTTGGGCCTACGGTTTCAGAAGGCAAAAGTTGTTTGATTGTTGGCCCATTAGCTGCTAGGTAAGACTCTTCCAGTTCCCAGCGATTCCTGTACAGAGAGTCGCGTTACTCATCGTCTTCTCCATCCACCTTCCCTTTTCAATCTGCTCTCGCATGTGATGAAGTTTTCACGCCTTCAACTGCTATCAATCTTCAGAAGTTGAGACCATCTCTAAGCTCATGCAAACACTAACTTAGAGCTCCCCGGTATATTTTCCAAAGAGTTTTCCATAGTCAATTGCAGCCATAACCTTCTTAGAGTCTTTTGTTTTATAAAGGCTTTTCTTTTTTTTTACTTGCTGCAGCTTCCTACAATGTCTTTTGAAAAAAGTGATTATAGCAAACAATATATGGATTTTGCAAGATGAAATTCTTGCTCAGAAGATGGGTCTTCTTCCCATTGCTGCAGATCCTAAGCTCTTCAAGTATTTATCTGGTAAGAAGATATTATATGTGACATTTGATTCTTTATTTCTCAGCTAATATCTTTCTCAGCTAATATCTTTCTCTCTCTGACCATAGAGAACGACCAGCCAAATGAAAAGAACGGCCCCATTGTTTTCAAACTCCTTGCAAAATGTGCTAGAGGGTAAAGGAGTTGATGTTACTATGCTTTAGTTTTTTTGATATGTTTTTGTTTTGTTTTTCCACTGCAGAGAAGTTTGTTGTTCTATCGTATAACATATTGGCGGATTACCTTGCGATGATCACTGGATAAATCTTTATATTCATATACCAAGGAATGTGTTGAGTTGGGGATGGAGGAAGAGCAAGATTGTGTTTGAGCTTGGCCTATGGTCTGCTGATATAATGTGCCTCCAGGTTTTAGTTTCGTCTTGCAACTCTCTATGTATGAGAGACTATGAAGACAAAGATGTTTATCTTTTTCATATGTTTAGTAATCTAATATTACTTTGCGTATATCAGGAAGTTGATAAATTTCAAGACTTGGAGGAAGAGTTAAAGCACAGGGGATATAGTGGCATCTGGAAGGTACGTAAAAAGTTCTGAATTGGTTGAAAAAAAAAATCTTTTAGGGGCTATCTGTCTTTCTTTAGAATTGTCATCATACACATATTTTTTTGTGACAGTCCTGACTGAGTTTGACTCTCTTGGACTAAATATAAATGGTGTGTGTCAAGGTTTGATAATGAGGTTTAAAATGTGAGGATAACTCTGTTTTGTACATAACTGTAGATGCGGACGGCTAATGCTGTTGACGGGTGTGCAATCTTTTGGCGATCAAATAGGTTTGATTCCCTTATCCCTCCTTGTGTGCTTCAGTATGTAATGTTGTTTGGGTTTCTCATTGTCACTGTATTAGATTCAAGTTGGTTCACGAGGAAAGCATCCAGTTCAATCAGCTTGGTCTCTGAGATAATGTTGCTCAGATATGTGTGCTTGAGCTAATATGGATACATTATGTTGATAGTGACTTTCGTACCTTCCCTAAATTAAAAACTTTACTCATGTAGGCGCTGCTGAATTCACATGCCAAAGAGAATGAGGCCTCTCCATCTGAAACCGCCAGCTCAAGCTCAAAATCGACCATGTCAGTGACAGAAATAGAGAAAGAGACTTCCAAGAGACAATGTAATTCGTATCAGGACTTGAGAAGAAGTATTCACAAAAGGCAGAACTCTAGCCTTTCTTCGAGAAGCTAAAGGCTTCCATGACTGCCTCATCAAAGGTTGCTTCCACCAAATCCGCACAAGACTATTCTTCTACAGCTAAATCAACCACTGGTAAGCTATCTGATGCCATGACTTTCGTGGGTACAAGATTTAGCAAATCAGAAGAGGTACGTAAGAAACAAGTTTGTGTTAACTGTATTATATGATTCATTTTTTTATTAAGAATTAAATACATTTCAATGTTTTTTCTTTGTAGATGAAGAGCAGACTACCCAAGAAAAACTGATGACGAGTCTTAAACTGCAGATCCTAAGCTCTTCAAGTATTTATCTGGTAAGAAGATATTATATGTGACATTTGATTCTTTATCTGTAGCAATTATATATATGTGTGTGTGTGTCTCTCAGCTAATATGTTTCTCTCTGACCATAGAGAACGACCAGCCAAATGAAAAGAACACCATTGTTTTCAAACTCCTTGCAAAATGTGCCAGAGGGTGAAGGACGTACAAAGGTAATGTTACATTCTATCAGGAAAGAATGTTGTTTCTCTTTCTCTCATTAAAGAATGTTGTTTTTCTTTCTCTTTTCTCGTAGTTTTAACGAAGGAGTTGATGTGGCTATTAAATGAAAGTGAGTTGGTTAAAGAATCTCTTTCAACCTCAAAGCTAAAAACTTAAAAATTCTTTCAGCCGCAGCCAAGAGTTCTTCCCTGAACTTGCTGATAATCCTATCACGCCGAGCTATCATAACATATTGATATCATGATTCGGCCCTGGTCAGGTACTATTTTTTCAACTTCTCAACTGTACAACTTCAGATGAACCAAACACTTGCATCCTCTTATGTAGGAGACTGAGCTCATCCGGTTAAGGGAATTGGTAAAACACATGCAAAGTGGTCTCCAGTAGCTACGGCTTGATACCTGGTACCGAATGCTTCCTGATGTAAGAACAGCTTTACTCTTGCCTCATCCTAAAACACCTATGTTTTCATTATTAAAAATGCTTCCATTCAGATGTGATTGGGAAAATCCGTTATGTGCACACTCTGACCTGAACAACTCTGAAGCGACCACATGATTGAGGTCAGTCTCTCATTGAACCGTAAGACCTTACGTACCAATATTTTAAAATGCTACCCATAAAGTTTTTTTTTAAAATAAAACTAATTAATCTCTCATTCCAGTTCTGTTGTTGTTTCTATAGGACGATGATGCTGCAAAGTTTAGGGGGTTTTTTGACTACAGTTAATCCAAAAAATATTTGGAGTATGGTTCTGAATCTTTAAGAAATAAACATGTATCTGGTACACTTTTCCTGCCAACTTAAATTCCTCAACCTGTCATATTTTAGTTTGTAACATAATCTAAGAAACACTTGGGCTTATGTAGGAAATCTCTTTCTTAACTCAACCCAATCGACCCATTTTTACTTTGACAACACTATCCTTGTGTTCAAAGATTATATAAACAGGTAAGTCAACCATGTAACNATCTGGTACACTTTTCCTGCCAACTTAAATTCCTCAACCTGTCATATTTTAGTTTGTAACATAATCTAAGAAACACTTGGGCTTATGTAGGAAATCTCTTTCTTAACTCAACCCAATCGACCCATTTTTACTTTGACAACACTATCCTTGTGTTCAAAGATTATATAAACAGGTAAGTCAACCATGTAACACCCATTTTAAAAAAATACTTAGTACTCTTATGTTGTTTCAAAATAGAATTAATTAAGGTTATCACTATTGTCCTCCTCAAGACAAATGAAGCTGATTTTGTTTGTAGGTCTCCTCCAAAGAAATGGCTGGTCCTTTGTTTCAAGCACCAGTTGCTGCAGGAAGCTTAGAAAATCTTACACTTTCCTTCCAACCGATATGTTTCTTCAAGTGACAGGACTTGGTGAAGCAAATCTGCGTTCTGCAGCCGTCAACCCCACTTAGTTTTATTTTAAACTTTAGTTGTCCCTTTAAACTATTTTTATTGGTGTAAAAATTACTATGACTTTAAATAATAACGGGAGCATTGAGGTGTTTTATTTATTTACCAATGTCCCCAACTTTATAAATCAATGAAGTTTTACGTCAACAATGCATAAACATAGGTCATGTAAACACTAATTTTTTATTATCTCTGACTTAACAGCCCAAAATAAAAAAAACATTTAAACATTTTCTATTTAAAATTTCTGTAATAGAGACAATTTCAGTTACTATGCAATATTTAAAATAACTTTCCCAATGCCAAAAAAACCCAAAAAAAATAAACTAACCTTAACACAAAACCTCTAATAAAATTCTTTTAACATATTAACACAACAAAAATATAACGGTACCTTTAAGATAAACTCATAAACTGGTCAGAAACATAATCAGTTCTAGCCACATAAAGCTACTTACGGTATTCCCAAAAGAAAAATCCACCGTACACATATATACAAATCTATTTGTGTCTACCGCACAGTTTTAATAACTACAATAGAACCTCTATAAATTAATACTCTATAAATTAATAATCTCTATAAAATAATAAATTTCACCGGTCTCAACTTAGGCCAATGTAAAATATTACAAAAATAGACAAAATAATAAGATAATAATATTTTTTAAAATGCCATGTAAATATATAGTCCCACTAAAATCATAAATTAATAATCTATCTATATATAGTTTTATATAAATACAATCTAACATTACATTGTTGGTTTTATATCTATATTATTAAAGCTGAAGTACAAAAATTAAGTGTTTAGAAACATGAATAGTAAGTATTTAAAATTAAGATGATTAGAAACAAGGATAGCCTACAAATCTAATGGACTTACTTATTAAACTAAAAATTACTGCGGCTCAAAGTACCATTATTATTGTTTTTGGGTTTTCTATCCTTGATATTATTTTATTTCTGAAAATTATGTATACATATATGTACTCGTGTTTTAAATGTATGTGGAATAAATCAAGAATAATATATATTTTATTTATATAATTTATATTGACTATTGTTAAAAGTTTTTAACAGTAATATACAAGCATTCCAATTCTTCATTAAAAATGAACTTAAAAATTTGACTAAATTGTTTAGTGTATATAATTTTTCACCAAATTTAGTCAAAAAAACTTTATAAATATTACTAAAATATTTACGGGTCACAACATTTTACCGACGTCCTGTTACACAATTCAATGATGAAATACAATGTTTAAACAGTATACTATTACTTAGTAAAATTGGAACCGTAAGATTGTAATTTTAAAAATATTTATATATACCTTAAAAACAAAGACCCGCCCAGTCGGACGGGTTATGATATAGTTTACAATAAAAATATTAACATATTTTGATAATATTTAGTTAAGTTATATCGAAAACCACATAACAGTTCTATGAAACATAACAATATACACCAAATCAAATAATAAAAATCTATAAAATTAAAATTTCTAATATTTAAATGTACCTCTGCGAAAATCAAATATTTTTGACTTTATAAATAAAAAATGGAAAAAATAGAAAAAAAAAATTGAATAAGGAAACTTTTGGTGAATTAATATCTCTATAAATTAATAAAATTTCAAAATCCCAACATTATTAATATATAAAGGTTTTAGTGTACTTCACAAACTACAATAACTCTTTAGAAACTTACCGTAAAAAAGTCAGTATGAGACTGGTTTTTGATTTATTAGAAAAAATCTCAATCATAAAATGTATTTACAACTTTTAAAGTAAATGAGTATAAAGTATTATTTTTTTCGAGATAAAATCACCCACTTGAAATGAATAAGATATTATTTCACAACTTTAAAAAGAAAATCCAAGGGTCAACTTTTACAGTTCTCAAATATTGGAAATTTTCTTAAATTTACATTTAATACTAATATTATAACACACATATTGTATCCATCATTCATTTTACTTATCACATTCGCACACAACAAATTAAAATGTATTAAGTATACAAAAAATATTCAGCGAAAAATTAGTTAAACATCAGATATTTAAACAGAACAAATAAATTATATTTTACAACGATTTTAAATTTAAAACTGTTAAACATCAAAAATATCTGTCCTAAAGAACTATTTCAAGGAAAACTAGCAAAACAAACAAAAGACTTTTATTTTCCAACAATTTTTCATTTGAAAAAAAATTAATACCCAGAATTTCCGCGCGTAGCGCGGACAACGGATCTAGTAAATGTAAAATAGAAACACTTAAAATAAGTAAAGATTATTTTGTATTTTGTAATAAATACCGTCAGATTATTTGAAAAATATAATAAATGAACAGGTTATAATTATTAAAAAACTAAAGACTCGTTCAATGCAAGTTAATGCAAATCACACACACACAACTAACAAAACTCGTTTCTAAATTAAGTAAACCAATCCTAAGCACACTACACACTCACATTCCAACCATACAAAAAATATATTCAACACTACCATATTCCATCCAGAAAAAAAAACTTAAGTAACAAAATATAAATTGAAAAATCAAATAACATTCCAATATTTGAATTCCTACAGCAGAGATAAACAATCTCTTATTCTCTTTTCTTCAATGCTGCCGAAACCGATCGTACCAAACACAACTCTTGAATCTCATCCACCGCATCATTACAATAACCCACAACTCGTTGTAATCCTCCTCCTCGTCTTATTCATCGGTTTCTTCGCTCTATGTTGCTGCAGATGCTTCTTCAACACTCTCTCACAAGCTTGGGATCGCCTTCACCGCAACGGACCACACGAAGATCAAATCCAGTCACAACAAGAAACCGTTAATCAACCACCGGTTAACCCCGGTTTAGAGCCAGAAATCATCAAATCTTTCCCATTATTCCCATTCTCTTCAGTCAAAGATCTTCGAGAAGAAAAACAAGGACTCGAATGTGCCATTTGTCTTCTTGAATTCGAAGAAGAACACATCCTTCTCCGACTCTTGACAACTTGTTACCACGTTTTTCATCAAGAATGCATCGACCGTTGGCTTGAATCTAACAAAACATGCCCGGTTTGTCGACGGAATTTAGATCCAACAGCGCCTGAAAACATCAGAGAGTTGATCATTGAAGTCATGCACGAGAACCACGAGAAGACATCAACGTCCAACGAGGCTTTGTTGTCGAGACAGAGCAGTAATAGTGGTAATAATGAGAGGAAGATGGAGTCCTTACCGGATAAATTCTCGAGATCGAAGACCACGGGTCATTCTATAGTTAGGAATAAACCGGAGGAAGAAGACCGGTATACTTTGAGATTACCGGATCATGTTAAGATCAAGATAACGAGAAGACATAATTATAACCAAACAGAGAGTTGTATATCGTTTGGTGAGCTTATGAGAAACAAAGAAGGCCGGTTTGGTGAACTCTCTGGTCAATCACTTGTACCGGAATCAGAAAATTAAAGAAGATTTTAAAATTCTCTTTTATTCTGAGAACCTAAAAAACTAAGTTTCCATATATGTCCGCATTCGTGACCCTCACGTTTCCATGCTAGACTGATGATTTTGCTACTTCAAGCTAGAGAAACACTAGAGAAGCGTTTCGGATTCTTCACTGGGAATGATGTTACGTACACAACAATGCTTAAAACTGTATTTCAAGACCAAGATGATTGAGAAAGGACTCAAGTTGTTCTTGAAAATGAGAAAGGAAGGGTATACGTTTCATGACTAGTACGTGAATATTGAAATTGTTAGTGGTTTGATTAAGAGCAGAAGACGATTAATAGTGTATAGAAGAGCTGGTGAGAAGTGGCAGATGGAGTCGAGACATTGTTTCATATGACACACTGTAAATATCTAAACGTTATTGATTTAATTTTGGATAATAAAAAATTTCGGCTTATAGTTCAACGTAACTATTTTTTCAGGCTTTTTCTATATATTAAAAAGACTGAGTTTACTCTCTAAACGTGGACAAATCTGACAACAAGAGTTTCGGCTCTTCGTCCTGTTTGCTGTTCGTGTCTTTCTTTTTTCTTGGACTTCGTAAGTTCGTAAACACTTCTCTTAATCTCGATATAGATACACAAGTACAAAGATCTGTTGCATGTTTAGAGATAGATGCTTTCAGAAATTTTACAGACATGAATACGTGTTTGTTTGCTAACGCGACGAGTCAGATTAGAGTAGACACGTTCTGGGTGTAAGAACTTAACAGGAATCTTTAAGTAAAACTCTTGATAGTATATATAATATACGTTGGAACTTGGAAGGTAAAACCAAACTTAACCGAACAAATCAAACCGGATAATAATCCTTAAAACAAAAAGCTAACCTAATTTTACACTATTTAACATGAGCAATATCTACAGGAAAAATGCAGATGATTAAACTTAAAAGCAATTTAAAGACAATTTATAGAATATATTTGTTTAATCACGGGTCGTGTTTTTTACCTTCATGGTTTCTAATGGTTCTTCTATAATGCGCAAACGAATGTGACTGTATAAGGACAGTCCTTTTTAATTATAAGCACAGTTGTTTCTCCCATTTCCCAATATCATTAAAAAAAAATTGAACTTTTAAAATAAAAAATCTTGTGGAGATGTTATATTTATAGATTTAACCCACGAAGTAAATTTTAAGATGCGATCGAAGAATAAACAAATAGGAAGAGAAAAAGATTATTATTATTTATTTTTTTTTGTCAACAAAGAAGAGAAAAAGATTTGAATGTGAAATTTTTCCTTTTTCCAGCTCTCATTTGTCCCTGTATGTATGTGTATGCTACTGTCCGGTCCCCACGGTCGACTCTTGCCAAATACCGAACCGGTTTGGGCCCATTTGTTCTCTGCTTGAATCGAATACTTATTTCTTCTCTCTTTAGATCATTGAGTTTTTAGTTTTATCAAATATAACAACAACAAATAAGAACAACATTTCGTAAATTATTTAAGAACCCTGCCTTCTAAAAATGTAAATGTTTACAGAAAGGGTTTTAGGGTAGTAAAAGGCTAATAAAATGTTAAAGAAGTGATGGTCCATATTTACAAAAATAAAAAAGTGATGGTCCATGATTTCAAGAAAAGAACATGACATTTTAGACTCTGTGACCCATCGCACGTGCCGCCACCACTCCATTTATCTAATTCTCTTCTTCCTACTAGTCATTTTCTCAATCATCAAAAATACAATTATATACAAACATACAATAAAAGTCATTTTCTCAATCATCAAAAATACTATTATATATACATACAGAAAATAAAAGAATGAATAGTTATGAATTTTATAAACTTTGATTTTGGAATATGATTACATAACCTGTGTCAGTTTCATCCCAACGATCATATCAAGCAAACTCATTTTGCAACTTCCAACGAATATATCTGATTTATGACTTTTTACATCTCTGATTTGTGAATTTTACTTCCAAATTTGTATGTTTGAAATTATATGATGGATAGTTCTCTATAAAGTTTAATTATCTTTTACGATGATGATCTTCATATCTCTTCCGATAAGAATTTTGGATTTTGAGTAATAAGCCAACGTAACTAGCCAAGAGTGCAACCACATAAAATATGTGGAAACGAAAAAATGATTGTGATATTTGCATGTGTTTTCTATCAAATTCAAAAATGAAACATAGGTGTGTAGTCAATATTTTTACAAATTTTAATGATAAAAGTTAATATAAAGAAAAAGAAAAATATGCCATTAGCAAATTTCACATGTAAGCTTTCTTCAGAATTACATGACATGATGACAATACCGACCAAAATTCAAAACCAAATAAGGTCTCACATGTACACACTCAGAAAACTCACAGATTCATTCAACAAATGTCATTTTTAATCATTTCGATTTATTTTTATGCAAATGTCGCTTTTCCACAATTCTTTTTTAGCTCTATATATTTTTTTTTCTTTTCAATAACCAAAAATTAAAGATTCGGCATGTTGCTATATAAATCAACGATACTAATTAGTAGTAAGGAAGAAATGTTGTAATAAAGACCAATGACACTAGAAGCTTTATCATCAAACGGTCTCATAAACGTTTTGCTCCCCGAGGCTCTTTCACCAAGCCCATTTAAGTCTCTCGTCGATCTTGAGCGGTCACCCGTAAATGACGTCATCATCTCCACGAACACAACTCCGGAGATATCTCATCAAGAACCATCGTCATGGCAGCCACCACAGGCAAGCAGAGGGAAGAAGCGGAGGAGGAGGAAGCCTAGGGTTTGCAAAAACGAAGAAGAAGCTGAGAATCAACGGATGACTCACATCGCCGTAGAAAGAAACCGAAGAAGACAGATGAATCAACATCTCTCTGTCTTAAGATCTCTCATGCCTCAACCTTTTGCTCAAAAGGTTCAATTGCCAATATAATATTTTAAATTTTCTTGTCCTTTCAAAAAATAATTTTTTTCTTACAATATCGACTAGGGTTTCAATTTTATGGAAAACCCGTTTATCAGGTTTTAACTTTTTTTATTTCAATTGGTTTCAATTTATGAAAATTCTTGTAAAAGGTGTAAGATTTTTAATTGAGTTTCAATATTTTTGAAAAAAAAAAATTAAAAGGGAACAAAACCTTTGATTTTGTGAATCAATTTAATGGTGAACATTTTAAAGGTTTAAATTTTCATTTTGGGTTGTTATATATGCCTATTATTTACTTGTGCTTATTATTTTGGTGCGTTTTAATTTTTTAATGAAAGGGTGAGCAAGCTTCAATAGTTGGTGGAGCCATAGATTTCATCAAAGAACTTGAACATCAACTCCTATCTCTTGAAGCTCAAAAGCTTCAAAAGGCTCAACTAAACCAGACGGTTACTTCTTCAACAAGTCAAGACTCTAACCCGGAGAATCTCCATCAACCATGTTCACTACCTATATCACAGCTCTTTCTTCACTCTTATGATCCGAGCCAGGAGAATAGAAATGGCACAACAAGCTCCGTGAGAACCGCTATGGAAGATCTTGACGTGACTCTATTCGAAACTCATGCTAACATCAGAATTTTGTCGAGAAGAAGAGGTTTCCGATGGACAACGATGGTCACCACCGGGCCACGGCAACTCTCAAAGCTGGTGGCTGCTTTACAATCACTCTCCCTCTCGGTGCTTCACCTAAGTGTAACAACATTGGACACTTTTGCTGTCTACTCTATCAGCACTAAGGTATTTAATTAAACCCTATCATCTTAACCGGACTTAATGGGATTAAGCATGATTAGTTCAACAAAAATTTTGTGGTATTTCGATAAATATGTTACACCTTTGGACATACATGTGTTATTTCACTCTACCAGCATTAGGCTAAAAGAAGTCTTCATCATTGTATATAAACTATAACCCGGAGGCTAAACCGGACTAGACCGGATTTATTCTAATACCATTTGAAGGATATCTGTTACGGAATTAGAGCTAGACAGCACATCATGAACGGTCAGAGAGACAGATCACAGAACAGAAATGTTTATGAACTCTTAGCTACATCTGGTCAAATATATATAATTATTCTTTTTTTTTTTGGTTGCCAAAAAAATAAATTTACTTTATTTTTTCTTCCAAATTTTACGTGATGTCAATTTTCTGGAGATAATTGTAAATACATCATACTTTTGGATTTTGAAAGGTGGAAGAGAGTTGTCAGCTAAGTTCAGTAGATGACATTGCAGAAGCAGTTCATCACATGATAAGTATCATTGAAGAGGAGGCTTTTCGTTGTTCATTAGTACCAGAAATATCCTACAGTTTCCCTTTGAATCACTAAAATGTCACTCAATCTCTCTGAGAAATCTCCCTTCCTTTTCTATTATTTCTTTTATTTTTAATTTTATCACATAACCAATCTTTCAGCGCTTTTCCTTCAGAAAAAAAAAAAAAAAATCTTTCAGCGCTTTTCCTTCAGAATAAAGAAAGTTTATTTTTTTATTTTTAGTTTTTAGGTTCTTTTTTGACGCTCTGTAAAGGCCAAATGTGAATCCATGTAGCGTATAATTGCACAGACTGTATATTGTTGTTTTACGTTTTTTCCATTTTCTAATAAATTTTAAATAGCGGATTTGGGGATTTAAATCCTTTTCATATAATTGGATTTCTTTTGGGAATAGCTTTGTATTATTATATATTTATATAATTTTATTCTTATTTATATACATTATAATTTTCAGGTTGACTCGCGATCTTGAATTTTTGTAGTAGAATAAACATATTTTAAGTGTAGTATAAAATTAGAAGGACTTAAAGTCTTAAACGATACCTTACGGATATAATTGTCAAATTTAGAGTGCAAATTATCAAATCTAAAAAAATATATATCATTAGAAACTATATTTATTTGTACTACTTTACAGTTTTGTAAACTTGAAGCGATGCAAATTAGTGATGGTGAATGTTCAAAAATTATTATATCATGATAATTTTGAAACTATATAACTTTGTTGTAATAATATTGTTGTTACATGTTGAAGTAGAAAAAAGTAGAAATTCTATAAATTAATGATCGATAAATCAATAACATAACAAGTTAATACATTTTTGTTCCAAAATTATACTAATGTAAAATATGATGTAATATAATAAAATAATAAGATAATAAAAATTAGAAAACTATAAAGGCTGCTCCAATGGAAATTAGAGATCCAGCTCACCGGAATTCGCCTCTCATTAAACCATCCATATGTCGTTTAACTAATTACTTCGTAGAAGTAGGAAAGCTATCCTCTGCATTTGATAAATTGTCATACAGATTTTGTTTATTTACATTTTTCTCTTTACTTTAAACCCCACTTCAAGCATATGCAAATGTTCCCGCTCAATATCGCATCCATTAAAGCAAATACAAATGTTCCCGCTCAATAATGCATCTACACATTATGTTCGAAAAAATATTGCATCCACAAAATAGATACCAACAAAAGACATTGCATACAGGTTGAATGGAATATCAATATTTTGTTGCTTCTTTGGAGATTTTTAATGGTCGGCAGCAGTTGACATTTCATATATATTTATTATTAATTATGTATTTATATCTTTTAAGTTTATAATGTATGTTTAAATTTTGAGTTGAGCTTTAAAATGAAGACAGTTCAGTTTTTACCAAATATATCGGAATGTTTTAAAAGAAAAAGTTGGTTATTGTAATACACGCAAGATTCATCATTTCTAAAAGAACGTTGAACAAGAATCTATGAAGCTTTCTATTTATTTTTCAAGTAACTTCCTATTATTTACACTAACATCATTCATAATTGATTAATTTACCAAAAGAAATACATTACTACGATAAGAGTACTAAAAAATGAACACTTTGCATAGTTTTTTTTTTTGCCATCTTCTTTAATTTCTTCTTTCTGATTTCATTAAAATCGAGTATTAAAATGTTCAAGTTTTTAAACGAATATAATGATTCTGAAAATGTATTCAGATGTGAAGTAAATAAGTTTTGATTTTTTTTTCTCTCTTTTTAGAAAGGAGATAAATACTCTAAATAGTAACCATGAAATGAAATCAATGAAATAAATTTAGATGGAATAAGATTAATGGAATTGCTTAAAAATGGAACAGATTCATTTCATTTATTCAAATCAAAATTGTAGACAAATATTTTGGAAGATTTTTTTTGTAAATCTTTTGGAATAGTTGTGAGATTTATAAAATGGTATTCCATTCAAGTTAAATGTAAAAAAATATAATGGAATCAATAAAATAATCTTTCCAAATAATTTCATCAGCAATCCAGTGCCAAAATCAAAGTACCTTCTTCCACCTTGCTTTTCTTTTCAAATAGTTTCCCCTTTATGTTGAATACAATTCACTTTATTCAAATGTTATTATTACCCTAAATCCTTTAGAACATTTTATATAACACCATACACTTTTTTACACATGTCAATGTAAATCTTCTTTCTCTATCTCTCTCCTGTCCTTCTCTCCATTATTCCTCTCTCCTAAGTTATTGTAAATCCTTTTCTTTAAACCAAACAAATTTCAAGAACACAAAAAATAATAGTTAGTCTTCCTCTCCTCCCAACAAAAAAAATGCCTCTAAGCAACAATGTGCTCGGTTGCATAAACTTCATCTCCGTCCTCCTCTCAATCCCAGTCCTCGGCGCAGGGATCTGGCTCGCAATGGGAACAGTAAACTCCTGTGTCAAGCTCCTTCAATGGCCAGTAATAATCCTCGGAATCTTGATCCTTCTTGTTGGTCTAGCTGGCTTCATTGGAGGGTTCTGGAGAGTCACTTGGCTTCTCGTTGTTTACTTACTTGCCATGCTTGCTCTCATAGTTCTTTTAGGTATTCTTGTCGGATTTATTTACATGGTTACCATTAAAGGCTCTGGTCATCCGGAACCAAGCAGAGCTTATCTTGAGTATAGTCTTCAAGACTTCTCTGGTTACTTGCGTCGACGAGTTCAGAGATCTTACAAGTGGGATAGGATCCGTACTTGTTTGAGTACTACTAGTATTTGTCCTGAACTGAATCAGACATATACTTCGGCTCTTGATTTCTTCAATGCTCATCTTAGTCCCATTCAAGTAAGTCTTTATTTCACTATGAATTTTATAATTGTGAGGAAAAATAGGGTGTAAATAGTTTAGAAAAAAAGTACGGGGCTAAAACCAAATGAAAATGAAACGGAAGGGGCAGTAATGCAAAATGCTTTGCTTGTTAGGTTTGTCTTCCAAATCCAGACATTGATTCTTAGCTTATAGGCTTTTGTCTGAACGAGAACTGTGAAAGTTTAAACTTTTGATTAAAATAAGATTAAATCCATAACTTTTCTAGATTTTTCCACTAGGTGAACTTTAATCAGTCACGCGGAGCAACTTTTTTTCTCCCCATATTTTAAAATTTTTTAAATCTAACCCCGTTTGTTTATTTTTCAGTCTGGTTGCTGCAAGCCTCCAACAAAATGTGGATTCACGTACGTGAACCCTACTTACTGGATAAGTCCTATAGATATGAATGCAGATATGGATTGTCTACAGTGGAGCAATGATCAAAACGCTTTGTGTTACGCTTGTGATTCTTGCAAAGCCGGTTTGCTCGCAAATCTTAAGGTGGATTGGTTAAAAGCAGATGTCATTCTTCTGTTGGCGTTAATCGGGTTGATAATCGTTTATATAATCGGCTGCTGTGCGTTTCGAAACGCGAAAACTGAAGATATTTTCAGAAAGTATAGGCAGGGTCAGCAGGGTTATACATGACCAGGTTGAGAAGTTTAGTGGCAAAAGTGGGGGAGATTGTTTCGAATTATTGGGTTCCTCTATTTTTAGTTAATGTTTCGGCTCTTGTAGTCTTCTCTTTTTATTGCATTGAACATTTGGTGTAACTGGAAGAATGTTTGGTGTTGTATCTCCTTGGTTTGGGTTTGCAAAACTTTGCATTTGTTAATTAATATTATTATATGTATTAGTGATTATCTATATAATTTTCAAAACCAAATTCACATCAAAGAGACATTATTCACATTCACTGTTTAGCTACATTGCATCACATTTGTTTTCTTTTCTTTTCCTTCACCACTATTAGTTTCATGTGATGTCTGTGGACTGATCAATCGGTTTCCAGTTATGCTTGTTTACAATTTACCATGCGTTACTAAAATTTCAAGGTGAAATGTCTTCACAACAATAGTACCACTCCACCTATTTGTGATGGATGTGGCCAACTTTATTCAGTTAGGTGTACACCAAAGAAGTTTGAGCTGGCTAATTGTTCTATAAACTGTCTAGAAATATGGTTTGTTGATTGTTACGTTTGGACAACTTCGGATTTGTCTTAGTAAGCATTTTAAAACCAAAATATATAAATTATGTTATTTTGTTATATGATCCATCAAAACCAAATTTATACACAAGGACTGTCAAAAAAAAAAAACTACTTAAAAAGCCCTCAATATCTTGTCTTATTCCCACTTTAAGACCCTAAAATCCCCCATGCCTCAATGGCATCACATTTAAGAATGGACAAGAGGATGATCATCATATATATACACTTACTAGTTATTATTACTAAGGCCTTTCTTTAGTAACCTTTTATGTTGTGTCTTGTATTGAGCTTTAAACCCTTCTTCTTTGCGACAAAACCTCATTGTAGTGGAGATTGATAAGGGAATCCCTTTCTTAGCCTTTTTCTCAAAGAAGTAGAACTAGGAAGTTGAGGTGTTGATGGGGTCAAACTCTGTGGATTTAGAATGTTATCCTCTACTCCTGAACTGTTGCTTGAATTCTCTGATTCCATTGCTGTATTCTTCACTCTCTTCTCAAAGCTTCTAGAAGTTCCTGCTACCTTTTTATTGCAAAAACATAGAAAAAGTTCATCAGAAGAAAGACTCTTTGCTCAGAGTTATAGTTATGTGCAAGAAAAGAAAGACCCAAATCAAAAGTTCCAAACTTTTCTCTGTAAATAAACCAAAGACTTGAAATTATAACCCAACAGTTTCATACTTATCACAAAAAACAGAACAAGAATTACATTAAGGGAAATGTACCTTGCAGCCGAGAGAGCAGAAGCGGAAGCAATCATCGACAAGGCCACGAGAACAGACACTGCAGGCGTTAGTAACTCCTTTACCAGGTTTAGCCTGAGGCCTCTCATTCAAAAACACAACCTTTGCGGCGTTGATCACATACGTCTGAATGCTGAAGATATCCAAATGCTTCTGAATCTCACTCACCCTTATCACATCATGATATGATGATCTCCTTATCTGCAATATCAAACACCATCAACATTCAAAATCCAAATGCAACTCTAAAGATGAGAAATTTCCTCATCTTGCAACGCAAAAACGCACCTGAATGGTACGATGACCCTTGTGATGTGCAAGACAGAGAGAGCAAAGAGAGCCATTAGTACAGTCCAAACAATACATATTGCATTCGCTTTTAGGTGTGTGTCCATGAAAGTTGCATTGAACAAAGAAGGGCTCTTTAAGTAAAGGTTTCAACCATGAAGGCCACCACTTCTCATCTTCCTCTTGTTCAACACCTCCCTGAAGAAAAAAAAAACCATTAAAAACATCAGTGATGAATCATTATCTCAAAGAAGTTAGCTTTCAAAACAAAATCTGAACACCATTGACTTCCAAATATCGTAAAGTCTTCTCCTTTATAGACTTAAGGAGACTCTTGGCGTTGCTATGGTTAATGGTTTTCTAAATTTTATATGATTCTGTCAGATAAAATAAAATAAAAAGTATATTAAACGGCGGTAAATACGGAACCGAATATTAAGCCGTGAATCTAGTTCAGAGAAAATCCTCTTCTCAAGCCCAGAAACCTTAGAATCGATAACGAATCAGTAAAGCTCGAAGAACATTACGAGCAGACAATGCAGAACAATGAAAAACAGAACCAACAATGCAATAATCTAAAAAGATTTCTTCAAAAAAAAAAAAAAATCTAAAAAGTGAGAGACTTTGTTAAGACAAACCATGATTGTTCTGTTCTTAGGATTGATTACTCGATTTGGGTTCTGGTGGTCTTCAATGGCCATTGTCGGAATACAGTAAAAGACCAGACTTTTCTGAGTAAGCTCCAAAACTTTTGTGGAAATAGATAAAAAAAGGGTTTTAGAGAGAGATGGGTTTCTTGCAAAGTGGGTTTTAGAGAGAAGAAGAGGAGAAAGATTCCTCCTTTATCCTCCCTTATTTTGATTAACCGAATCTAAAATCCGAGCCTAAGATTGTGAGGTTTTGAAACCGAAGCTAAATCCGAAGCTAGAGTCCGAGCCTAAATACGTTGGCTTCAAGGAACTCTCTCGTTGGCCTCTTCTCTTTTATTATTCCTTTGTATTTTTAAAATGTCTTTTATGTCCTTTGGTCTTCTCTCTCATAACGATATACTTTTTTCCAAATTTATAGTATATAAAGTGTTATATAGTCATCACATTTATTGGTTGTTAGAGTTTGTTAACTATTTCAAAGTTTTGATACTTTATTTTTTTTTTTGAAAAGTTGATGAAAGTATTCCTCCATTATTGCAATTTGACATCTCATATCTTATCTTAATTTCCGTTACATGATTCTTTGTTCTTTCATTATGTGTTTTCTCTATTTTTTAAACATGTGTTTTTTTCTTTCTAAATCATAATATTCCATTATTTGCATTATACGTTTTGAAGAATAGAATTCTATCTCACGCTAAAAAATATCTTAGTTAAAAGATTAAAATTCATGAAATAGTAAGATAAGTTTGTGTGAATGTTTATTGAGTAAACCAAAAAAAAAGCGACACATAGAAGTGGGCGTTCGGATATCCATTCAAGTTCGATTCAGATATATTCGGATTCGAGTTTTCGGGGTTAGAGATTTCAAACCCATTCGTGTATTTATAAATTTCGTTCGGTTTGGTTCAAATTTTTGCGGGTTCAGTTCGGGTTCAGATAATCCGTTTAAATTATTTTTAAAATTTACAAAAATCATATATAGTTTAAATTTAAAAATAAAAAAATAAAAATGATAGATAACATAAAAGTTTGAGTAATTTATACGAAAAAAACTTTAACTTAACATAAAGTTTGGTTTAAGTTGAATATTTGCATAGAGAATCAATAGATATTTTTAAATATTGATAGTGTTTTGAGTATTGTTTAATTATTTTAAATATTTACTTTTGACTATTTATATATATTTTTAAATATATTTGGACAACCTCAAAATATTTTATGTATTTTTGATGATTTTTGATATTACATCTAAAAATAACTAATATATTTAAATATACAAATCTGATTTGGATCTATTCGGGTATCCGAAGTATTTTGGTTTGGATTGGGTTCGATTTTGGTTCTCTAGATACCAAACTTTTGAACCCGTTCAGATATTTAACGAATTTTAGCTCGGATTTGATACTACTTTTTCAGATCAGATTTGGCTCAATTTTTCGGATTCGGATTTTTTGCCTACCCCTAACGACACACATTAAAAAGATGAAGATTCAGCTTTTTAATTTACTTCAGAATATTTGATATGTTATATTTTTATAGTGTTACAAAAAAATATTATGTTTTGATAATCTTACATATTATGTTCATGTTTGTAATGTATATAATAATAAGTATCTGTAAAAGGATAATGTGCGGACGAAACACTTAATTTTATTTATAACTTCTTCAAATTTTAATGTTTTATTTATCTAAAAAATTATGTTAAATTTATGTACATAAAAACTAGAAGTACATAATTTACAAAACAAAATAGTTTTTAGTCCCAGGTTAATCCAAAAAAGTAATAGATTTAGTGTCTTCTGATCATTCAGCATAACTTTGTTCAGATAAATATGTTAGTTAATTTATTTTATTAAGTTATCAGGCCTTACGTTGTTTGTTAGTCATCCTTGGATTTTGTTTAGAAAATGCATGGATTTAGTGTAAGGATACTTTACTAGTTAAAATATTTATAGCTTTCTTCTACTTACTACTATAAACTTATGGCTTTAAAACGTGTATCATAACTATTTTATATTCTAAAACTTTAAATTATTGAAAAGTAATTTAAAAACAAACATAAGAACTGATAGTTTTTATAACTTCTCTTTTGGGAACTGAGAATTATAGCTATACAAGTCAAAATTTACCATAACGCTCAAAGTTCAATAAGTATCTAATTATGTAAGAGAATGTATGCTTGCATATTATTTATAGCTGATAATATCTATATATATATTGATAATTTTAAATACATGATAAACTCAATATATAAAAACTACTGTGTTGCTTATTGTTATCTTAATCTATATTCTTTAAATTAATCATAATATAAAAAAATTAATTAACCAGTAACCTACCCCGCTTACAGAATGTGACAGTGATGCAAACCTATCTTTTAAAAGTAAATTGTGTTTACATCATGAATCATTTATGCTTTTGTATACATGAAAGTGTTTTATGTTCAATTTTAATTATACGCTTCATAACTATGAGTTGGAAAGAGAGTGAATTGGACTTTATAAATAAGTATTACTTTATATATATATACAACGAAGATAGTGGTAATCTAAGTAAATAATGGGTGATTAGATGATAACCTGCGCGCATGCACATGATGAAATTTTAATACTAATATTTATTAATTAAATGATTTTTAACATTTTGTAATACTGTAGTATTTATTGATTATAAAATAATGAATACAAATATTGGTATCTTAAATCATCATAGGTCTTGACGTTTGAGACTTCGTCGGTTTTGATTTGATTGTGACGTATTTTCAGATTTTGGTATTATTCTCATAAATCCTATTTGAATTTTACTAATTATCGGATTGGATTCGATTTGATCTTCTCAATTCAGTTTGGATTGGATTGTAACTAATATCTGAAATCATCCCAAAGTAAATAATGGGTGATGTAAAGAAAGGACCAATGTTGTGCATAGTAGAGATACAAACAGAGATAAGCTTCATAGTTTAGAAGATGAGTGACTACTCAATGCCTTGTGTTTTGTGTCTGAACTTGGTTGATGTTTCAAATGTAATTAATTGATGAAGAAAATCATATTGCAAAGTCAATACTAACTCTTCCAACATGCATCACCTGAAAGGGAAGTTCGCTTTAAACTAATACCGTCCTTGATCGAATGATTATTTTGTAAAAAATTCTGCGTGGACAACTAAACCGGCATGAACCAAAATAAATCAAACAAAAACATTGATTAAGAAAATTAAATTATACACTGTTTAGGTTATCTTGCATATCGTTAAGATATAAAACAAAACAAAAACCATAGAAAACTGAAATTATGTCCCAGACAAACGAATAAAAAGAAAGATCTTTGGAAGTTCTAAAAGAGTAATGAGCTTCAAATAAATAAATAAAATTGAACCAGAACTAAAATCATATACAAAAATTGAGTTATAGTAAGTTGAATAACCCAAATTTTAATACAAATTAAAAAAATAGAATTTCACACATAATAAAAAGCATATTAAATTTTGATTATTAATGTTTTATTTTTTGTTACTAACTATTTGCAATAACTTTTGATCAATAAAATTTCAATAAACACAATTACCTTTCTCGAAATTTATAATTAGCTATCAAATAATGCACTGAAAAAGTAAAATGTATATTTTGAAACAATTTTGTTTCTAAAAATCTTTTTGAAATGGAGGGAATATGATTCAGTCTGAAAGTTTGGAATTGGAATAGCAGGTTTAGTTTAATTTGGTAAAACAAATTTTATCACGAAAATATAAAAGTTAAACTAAATGTAACCTAAATCCAAATTAAAATTGCAATTTCGCCAAAATTTGTAAAAGTGTCTGATTTATAGGAATTTCTATTAAACCCCTACAAAATTGATATACTAACTAACCTCGTAAACTTAATTTGGTCACTACTCAGTAGCTAGTTGTTTTAAGCGGACACAAAACAAATTTGAAAGTTTGAACAATATCTCACCAAAATCCAGAGTCAGTATGTTTGTCTCACTAGATATACTCGGGTTCTATATTAATTGATGGATAGTTAAATATCAAGTTAATTGTGTAGGCTCATCTTCCATGAAGCATGCACACTTGTAACATTTATTGTAGTGATGAACAAGTAAACTTTCTTACTAACATGAATCACACCATAAATTATTGATATTTCTTCAGATTTAAAAACTCCATAAACACATATGTAGTCATCATGCATACAATGTGTGGACATATGCATCATAATAAATGAAACAAGGCGAACAACTATTAAAGGAAACAGATAGTTTACCTACACTATTAATCGGTCATGACATTAAAAGCCTATCTTCATTCATGGTAATTGATAGACAGTTTTTGTTTTTGAATTCAGGCGATTATCGACTGATATTTAATTTAGAGTAGAACCTCGGATTCCGGAGAAACAAGAAAAAAAAACCATTGTTGTCATGTGACGTCTATAACAAAGTTATATCATTGTATGATATCACAGTAGATCTGCATGAACTAGCTTCATAATATTTATATGGATAGTCATGTCTTACAGTTTTCTTAAAACGATTGGAAGATCCTTCAAGATTTTCCCAAGATATCTCATGTTTTTATAAGCAACTTTCTTGTATCATATGATAAAGCCAGCAAAAAATATCATAGAAAAACTGGTGGCCCTTGAGAGAAAAAGTGAAGCAATGGGATACGGCACGCCATATCTGACTCAGGAATATTCACACTTTCCCACTAGTCCCATATTGTATCATTATCTTCTCTTATGGTTCTGGGGCCAATCCGAATTAATGGCTGTGAAAATTGTAATTTTAATACGATATACAATCACACAGTGTGGCAAAAATCGACTTAAGAGTAAGATAAATACCGTAACATAGTAATCCAAATCAAATTAGTGAAGCTTCCTTTTCATATTAGGGAAACTCAAACTATACATATGGTTTAGGACTCAGTCTTGTGTGGAAGTTACTTATTAAACGAACTGCTCTCCATAGGCAACCCAACCGGTTAAGCAAACCGGCACTGGTTGTTGTGTAACTTCAGCTTTCGACGCGTTGGCCATTGACTTCGATTCCGTCATTTCTCAAGTCTTCTGTACGTACGGATATTATATCCTTTGTCACGGTATATTCTGTGGACTAAAATGTTTAAATAATGTAGCGACCGTGTAAAATGGTAGGCTTTTTATGCGTCCAAAGCGGTCCAAATTCACCTACAGCTTGTATTGTCTTCATTCAGAAATAGTGTTTGAACGCAAGTTTTATTTGGTGCAGCTATGAACGTTTTTTGTCTTTTTATCATTGTTAACCATCACATCTTAACAGGTGCCACTCTGTTTTTTCATCAAAAATATATCTATAGTATATAATTTAAATAAGCAGACAAAAAACGTATATAATTAACATAAAGTTTAAAAATATTTTACCGTAACATCTAAAATTTAAAATTGTGTTAAACATTTTTCTTGATAATACTATCAAGTTAACGCTTATACCAACGGTTTAAAAAAAAACTTACCAACGGTTTTCATCCAATGCTTAGGCATTGTTCACCTGTTAACTTTTATTATGACATGTATATTTATACTTTGGTTCCTTGGTAGCTTAGTGTTGTCTATGATCCAGGTTCTCAAACTTTGATCATTTGTCTGGTTACAAGAGGCTATTTCGTAAAAAGAAGAAGATTATACTACAAATATTTATGTATCTACCATGGTGGTTGTCAAATGTTATTGCAACATCGTTTGATATATAAAACATTTCTGGCCAAAAATACTAAAAAATGTATGTACAGTAACATACATTATACATAGGAAAGTTAGTTGTGATTTTGTATCTTAATAACATTTCTATGCTATAGTTGTTATTCATTAATGTATATAGAGCTCTATAACAAATTAGGGATCACCAACTTATAGATACTGGATTTCCTCGAGGACATATAGAATATCTATTGCAGTGCCTTTTGAAGAAAAGAAACATGTATGTGTAAGGCGAGGTAAAAATATCCGGATCCGGAAAATTGAACCCAACATCCAACGTGACCCGAAAATAGTATTGAACCTGAAACTGAAATTGATAAAATAACTAAACAAATCCAAAATTTTAATATCCGAAGAATATAAACTGAATCTGACTCCAACCAAAATAATTTGGGTATTCGAAGATATATAAATATCAATTATATATACTTAAATATATTATTATAGATCTAGTATCTATAAGATATTTAAATTATATAAAAATATTGAAATAAATTCGCAGAATAACTGAAAATAGCCAAAAATATTTTAAACACATAAAATATCTGAAATACCTAGTTGTTTTATACCTAAATATCCAAATCGAACCAATTCACATGTTAATTTTAGGTATTCAGTCTTGTATTTATTTTTAGATGTTGACAATGCAAAGGTGTGTGATAAAAGATGAAAAAAAAAATATGTCATTGCTAAACAATCAACTTCTAGTATTAAACAATGTTCCCTCTATGTCTAACAGCTAAAGATTTAAAATAATATTATGTGTCAAAAAGGCATTTGGTTTACATTTTGTATAAAATTTTAATAATTAATAATAATAAATTGTAAATTCCAAAAAATAATAATACTATTAGTTCAAATTTATGGAAAATAGCAAAACACGAAAATTATGTATTTAGTAATCAATTTTAGCTTTTACTTAACATGCGTAAAACACCAAAAATAGACCAATTAGGAACATGGGAGTATATATTATCTAATTTCAAAACTCCAAACAATTTCTGCCGACCTCTTCACTCTTTTATTCAAAGATCAAAAATTATCTGAACACACATTACACATAGAACTCGACTTTCACTTTGTGTAGATGATCTCATTGGTAGACCCAAATTAAATGAAGAGATCTTTTTCTTGGTTATAAATGAATGAATTAAGTTTTGATGTATTTCGTTACACTTGTTTTCTCTATTTCTCAGAAAATGTTAATAGATGGTTAACACTTTACAAGCTGATTTATACCATTTAGATACACGTTCTCTAACCAAACTAGTAACATTCATAGTTTTTCTTTCTTCACAAATTCAATCAACGTTTAGTACGTTTAAACTGAAACTAGATTTTGACCCGCCCTTGGAAAGGGCGGGTTTTGTTTTTAATTGTTTTAATTGTTTTTATTAAATATCTAACCACATTTGTAAACTGAGAGTATATGTTTAGATATATTTATTCGAAGCCGCAAACTGAACGCACCAAATTAAAAACCAAAAACTAAATTGAATTTCACAAATAATAGAGTATTTTTAGATTCTCTTGTCGTATATAACTCGGATTGGCATATGTTCTTCAAGTACGATTCTATCAGAGGTTCTGCCAGTTGATATGTTTTAAACCCGTTGGGCGTATATAACCCGCAGGTTTACTACTTTTTTTTACTTAAAAATTTGACTCGTTCAGTCCGCGGTTCAAAATTCACCATACCACATCCTCCCCGCTTAATTTTGCGGGTAACCTGCGAATTCTCCAAGTAATATTTTATCTAAAAAAATAAACATTTTCATTATTTTTTTTTAAAAATAATATATTTTGTCAATAAAATTTAATATTCTTTAATTTTTTATTATTTTTAAAGAAATCCTGATCTATTAAAAATTTTTTTTTAAATGACTTTATTTTCAAATTTTTTGAAATATATATTATTGATATTTTTTGAAAAAAATGAGGTTAGTTAAGGGAATATATTATTGGTATTTGTTAATAAAATCATAGGAGAGATTTGTTAAATATATCATTGTGACGATTTGGGCCTGTCGAAATTATAGTATACCTTAGTCCATCCGAAAATATGTTAAGATTTGATAGATACACTTGTTACCAAACAACCGTTAAAAATAGCTGGTAAACCTGTTACCAAACACTCCAATTGGTATTTCTACTTTAATTAGATAGATAATTAATGATTTGATGTATTCTTATAGTAAATATAATTAATGATGTGAAATATAATTAATAATGTGATGTATTGTTAAGGTAATATAATTAATGAAATTATTAAAAGAATACTTATATTTTTTTATATTGTTATCCATGTTTCCAAACAATTCTCATTTAAACTACTAATAATGTTTCCAAACAACTCTTAAATGTACTTCAACTTTAATAATATAGATCGGAGTTATAACAAATTAAATGCCATACACGTTGACACAGTCTAAAATACTGTGATTTAAGCCCGCCATTTTTGAATCACCCAATTTCAAAAGCCCATTAGAGACTATCCAAAAGCCCACAATAAACGAGTAAGATAATAAGTTAATAACCTTTACAAGCCACACATCCCGAGCCTCAGAAACTCGCCATGGGAGGAGGAGGAGCACTCACCAACCACATTTTCGTCTACGGAACACTCAAAAGAAACCACCCAAACCATTTCCTCTTACAAGACCTCATCTCAAAGAACGACGCCGTTTACGTCGGCCAACGCACGACCCGATCATCCTACCCGCTAGTCACGGGTCTCTACGGGATCCCTTACCTGATCAACCAACCCGGGTCGGGTCAACGGATCCTTGGCGAGCTTTACTCGGTTTCGAAACGTGGGCTTGTGAGGCTTGACGAGTTGGAAGGGATCAAAGTCGAGCACTACGAGAGGTTGCCGGTGGAAGTGGTTGATGAGGAGTGTAACGGCGTCGTTTCGGTGGAGGCTTACTTTGCTCATCGTAGTTTCGGTGAGAGATTGTGGGTGAAGAAAGGAAAGGTTGGGATGTGTGAGTTTGGTGTAAACGACGGCGTTTTGTATGTTGGGCCTAAGGATAGGCCCAGGTTTAGCTCTGTTATTGATGAGATTGAAGCTTTTGTGTCTTCTACGTCTGATTGAATACTTGTTGATTGCAAATATAACAATGGGTATAGCTCAAAATTCGATTTTTGCTGCTACTTTTTTTAATAATTATGATTACGTGAAACTCTGTTCTTGATGAAACTGAATCACTTGTAAGGTTAATAATGTATGAAAGCTAAATATTTCTATCTTTGATGCTAATTTTGCAGTAAGAAGACCTCTAGAGAGTAATGTAATGATCTATTGTTTACAGAATTTAACAAGAAAATGTTACCATTATTATCGTTATAAGTTTAAAGCTTTGATAGAATCAGACTTCCAAAGGTGTCATATACCATCTTTAAAGACAGTAGCCAATTATTATTAGATTATCAAATTTTATGTTTTATTTACCGAAGCTACCATTAAACTCTAAAATTTTCAAACTACCATAAACTTTTAGGTTTAGGAGGGGATAATAATAATGGTTTTTTCTTTTTTTGATAAAAGGATAATAATAGTGTCGTGGTAATGTTTTTTGCTATATGATTGTTATTCTACTATTCATTTAACATATACCATTTAACTCCTATGTTTTTACGAAGAAAATAACCAACGATTATAAATTACAGCTTGATGAGTAGGGCTGGGCGTTCGGTCCTTCGGTTCGGTTCGGGTCGGTTCTTTCGGTTCTTGAATTTTGGTAACCATTAAGGAACCGTGAAAATCTTGGATCAATTCGGGTCGGTTCTTTCGGTTATCGGTTCTTTCGATTCCTAAATTTTGGTAACTATATTAGAACCGGAAAAAAACGGTTCCAATCGGGTTCGGTTCTAAATGGTTACTTTGTAACCATATTACCCAAATTAATTTAATGCACTTGCAAATAGATGAATTAAAACCAACATCAAAATAACATTCAAATGATTTCCTCATTAAGAAACCAAAATCCAATTTGTGAAAATAAAACATCCAAAAAACACACGAGGTTTTTAAACAACCAAACACCAATCTGTTGAAAATAAAACATGCAAAAGACTATATGGGTATAAAGTATAAACTATAGATATATAAATGTATAAGGTAAGTGTATAAGGGGTTTTCATTCGGTTCTATATGGGTATTATTCGGTTATCGGTTCGGTATCGGTTCGGTTCCGGTTCTTCGGGTATAAAACTTTTGTAACCAATTCAATAATTCATAAATTCGATTCGGTTATTTTCAGGTATGTTCGGTTTGGTATTTCGGTTCCGGTTTTTTTGCCCACCCCTATTGATGAGTGAGTGGTAGTAGGAGATGTAGGCAAAAGTAGATTCGTTTGCCGCTTTATAATGCCCTAACCTATAAGTCCTATCTATACGCACTTTGTTTTGTTTTCTTTCTTTTTTTTTCTTGTCGTTTCAAGTTTGTATGTCGTGTCTGAGAGAAACCATAAATCAAGTAGTGGGCTTTTTGTTGTTGTATGTTGTTGTCAGACTATGTGATCTCCATTGTCAGTGAGGGACCAAATGCTTTGTCTTGGTGCAATATTCAGCAAGACTTTTAAGTACGAAAACGCTAAGTTCCCAATAGTGATTAAAAGTTTTAAAGCAGCTAAAGATCAGTCTGGAATCTGATCCATCCAGAGTTGTAATGTTTTCAGAGAACTAGGGTTAGGCTCGGTTCGTTTCTTATAGGCCAAACCCGTTGAACTGCCATTTTCTTTTCGTTTTGCATACTAACCAACCACAGGGAGAAAGGCAAATAAAAATATAGACGTATTCCTCAAAATCAGGATCAGACCAAGTCACGATCGGATCTAATACATATCAGACTTAGCTGAATTAGATCCAGCTTATCGGAACATTTCTATCCACACTTGCGACATATGTAATTTAATCTAACATGTACGTTTAAGTATTTGATTAGTTGAAAGTAATTATTCTCATTACTGGTCGATGGAGTTTTAAAGATTGTTAAACTTCTCTAACGGATTGAATTTGCACATAGATATACTTGATGATGCAATGGAATACACTTTCTTCATCATCAACCCCTCTATGGGACATTGTGTGGAATTTTATGATAGGCTTGAGAAAACTAAGTAACTAAAGTTTTTTTGGGGAAGCGTGGAAGATAAACAAGGAGCACTATGGGTACTAGTACTGGTCCTACTACTTCTTCTTCACGCCAATCTTCAACAACGACGGTGTGTGCTTTTTCCATGTGATCTCCATCTTTGTATTGCGGATGAAACTGTACATATAGCCACCTATTTGTATACGTGTGTACCTACGTATCATCATTACCTTCATCTCTCAATGGAACAAATCTGTATTTTGCTGGAAACCAATTATAAATTGGGTGCGTTTCTTTTGACAAAGCTAAAAGCGTGAGCTCTTCATTTGTCAATGTTCTTACACACTTTTTCTCCCAAAAAACTTATTTGTTACATTTGCATATACAGTATACTTTTCCCCGTGAGCATCGTCAAAATGAACCAAAAGTTTGTGTTTATTTATGATATAATTGTAAATATGTTGTTGGACAAAATGATAGGTTTATAAGGAACACAAATATGAGGTAATTTGACGAATGATTTTTTTTATACTTATAATTTGAAAAATTTATAATACTTGTAAGAACTCAAGTGTGTGGATTTTAATCTTTTGTGTGTTTACACTGAATTTTCCATTTTGAAATTTCATTAGAGTTCATTTTAATTGGTAGAGTGGACAATATTTTACAAGAATTGTTAGCGTTGAATAGCACCACACTTTGGTGAAATTTGTAACTAGTGTTTACTGAAAAACATAATTTACAAATAGCATATCATATTACACAATATTTGATGCATCTGAAGTTCTATTCTGTTAATTATATGATTAAATAACAATTGGTAACCTAGGTAATGAAAATACGATAATGCGATCATGCAGGTATTTAGAAACACACACAATTTTTAGTCTTGAATTACACTAGGCCATTACTATAGTAGCCTGTTTTTATCAGTAAAGTTTTTAATACATCATATTGTAAATAAAGGAAAGCAACTCTTATGTGCAATAACTCTTATCATTTCATTTAAATATTTATTTTATATTCTGCAATGTATTAAGTTTAGTCTTTGTTAGTGTATTAAGTTTAGTCTTTGTTACTGTCCAAATTACTTTATTTGTGGCAGAATAGCCTAATAGTTCACCTCATTAGAGGCATCTGCATGGTTCGAACTCTGACTTGGTAAGATAGAAGCAGAAGTGGTGTGATCATTGACCTACTTGCTCTTCTCAGGGACGATACAATTAACCTACAAACTTTCAAACATATAATTTCATATTCTATCAAGAATTGCTATTATTGTTTTAATAAACGAAAGTTATTTTGAATAAGTGCGTAACTTATACACTTTTATTTTTGACAATGCGTACTGTATACACTTATTGATCTGTTTTGTATATATTTCTTTCATTGTATTGTTATCTATACCTCTTTGACATAATAGGTCGGGAAGTGGTGATTGGCTGGACAGCACCAAAGTCTCAAATCTTCATAAGTCTTCTTAGTGGCAATGCTAATACGCATTAATAAGTGTTTTGAGTGTTAGTAGTCTTTTACCAAAACCTTTTTTCTATTCATATATGTTTCGGTACCGAAGTTTCGTGCATTAAAATATTTATGATTGATTTCAACTTTCTAGAATAAAGATCTCATCAGAAATTAATATTTTAAAATACATATATTGGAGTGATAAGCCAACGCATTATTCCATAGATGATTAATATTTTACGTTTTCATGTCAATAGAAGTGTGTATTTACGTAATCAAATTAGTTTATATATAGACTTTGCATTTACTAAAAGATAAAGAAGTAAGAGATTAGCTTAGTCATTGCAACACATATATGTCCTATTAGGATAAACTAGGAGTTTTTATAGCTCAATGCTATATCTGTCTTAGTATAAAGAAAAGATAATTAAATTGGCTTGAGAAACAATGCTTGTTTAGAAATTTGGTGAGCAAAGGAGGATATGGTAAAAGGAATACTAACACCGTAATTCAAGATATTGTGACTTGTTACTAATTCTAGATAACTCCTAACTGTAAATTTGACTAACGTACATTCTTTATCAGATTTACATTCTTTGTGTATACTGGAGTCTAAACTAGTAAACTGTCAGTGGAAACTTTGTGATTAGAGGTCTGGTCTGAACTTTACCTAAGTCTTTTTAAAAAAAAAAACTTTTATCTTCTAAACTAAAGTTCATCTTCAGAGTAATCATGACGACTCATGGTTTATGCAACAATGGAGTTTAGTTAATTATACGACAACACAAGACCACAAGTTTTAGGTGAAAGTAAAGAATAAATAAAAGTTTAGGTGAAAGTAAAAGATTATAGAAAAGAGGGTTTGGTTTGGGATAAATGGGTTGGTAAATTCTTAGTTGAGGGAATGGAGGATAGAAGTCAAAATGAAATACCCAACACTATACTTCACAATATTGTATCTTATTAATGATATTCTAACTAACCTTTCTATCCATTTTTGTGTATTAAAGATACTTTTGTATCCATTTGAACAAATGTATGTCACTGACACTCTATTTTGATATATTCATAGTGCTAAGAAACCAACTAATTTTTTGTTAGTTGAAATTTTCCAATGATCTTGTTTTAACGATTTAAATTGACGTCTTGGTCAATAAAATTGTTGCACTACATCTTCAGAAAATTGATGAACTTAGAGAAAAATGAAGAGATTGAAACCAAAATTAGGAGTAATGGTGGGGACAGTAAATCTACACTTTTTTAAATCATAGGCATGTGCTTCATCAACAACTCTTTTTACAGTGGACGCGGCATAACATACCAAACCCCAATCACTATAAATACCTCACTAAGCCCTTCCACTTTTCTTCATCAAGTTCAAATCTCACTACTATCATAACAATGGTTTCTCTCAAAGCTCTCTCAACAATCTTTTTTCTTATACTCGGCGTTGGCATTTGCTACGCAACTAGCCGGAATCTCTTAACATACGGGAATATCCCCGCTGGTCATGGTGGTGGCGGTGGAGGAGGACACGGTGGTGGTGAAGGTTATGGAGGAGTGAGTGGTGGTGGTTATGGGGGCGGTAGTGGAGAAGGTGGTGGTGGTGGATATGGAGGAGCTGAAGGGTATGCTGCTGGCGGTGGTGGTGGTCACGGTGGTGGCGGTGGTGGAGCTTCTTCTTCTGGCGGATACGCTAGTGGAGGTGGAGAAGGAGGTGGTGGCGGTTATGGTGGAGCAACTGGTGGATACGGTGGACATGCTGGTGGTGGTGGTCATGGTGGAGGTGGTGGTGGAGCTTCTTCTTCCGGTGGATATGCTAGTGGAGGAGGAGAAGGCGGAGGTGGTGGTTATGGTGGAGCAGCTGGTGGTTATGGTGGCCATGCTGGTGGCGGAGGTGGAGGTAGTGGTAGTGGTGGTGGTGGAGCTTCTTCTGCCGGTGGATATGCTAGTGGAGGAGGAGAAGGCGGAGGTGGCGGTTACGGTGGAGCAACTGGTGGTTATGGTGGTCATGCTGGTGGCGGAGGTGGAGGTAGTGGTGGTGGTGGTGGAGCTGCTTATGGCGGTGGAGGAGATCATGCTAGTGGTTATGGAAGTGGTGGTGGTGGTGGTGAAGGAGCTGGTGGTGTAATTGGTGGTCATGCTGGCGGGGGAGGTGGTGGTACCGGAGGCGGTGGAGGATCGGCTTACGGTGGTGGAGGTGAACATGCTAGTGGTTATGGAAGTGGAGCTGGTGAAGGTGGTGGCGCCGGTGGAGGTGAGTATGGAGGTGGAGCTGGAGCTGGAGGTGGTGGAGGTCATGGAGGTGGTGGAGGATCAGCAGGTGGAGGATCTTATGGTGGTAGTGCTTACGGAGGGGGTGAAGGAGGAGGAGCTGGAGGAGGAGGTGCGTCAGGAGCCGGAGGGTATGGAGGCGGTGGTGGTGGAGGAAGTGGTGGAGGAGGAGCTTACGGTGGAGGTGGAGCACATGGAGGTAGTTATGGAAGTGGTGGTGGTGGTGGTGAAGGAGGTGGTTATGGTGGTGCAGCAGGTGGATATGGAAGTGCTGGTGGAGGCGGTCACGGTGGTGGTGGTGGTTCAGGCGGTGGAGGCTATGCCCCATGAAGAAACCAACTCAAGATATAACCAAACAAGAAAGAAGCTGAAAATAAAAAATGATTGTGGAGGCAGGGGTATACAAATTAAAATGCCTTGGTTGAAAACATTTTGTATCCATTATTGAACGTTCTATTTCCTAATAATTAAATATTTTTATTGTCTTACTATCATTAAAAACATTAGTTAATATAAAGTAATGTTTTATAGATTTTTGGTTGGAGCTTTACAAAATCTGATAAGAGTGATATACACAAGACCCACAAACACAAAAGACCAAAACATGAACTTTTCATTTTATCTATAGCTAACAATTCTTCATAACAAGTTAAAGAAAGTTGAACAGATTCCAACTTTTATCCTAAACTCTCATTGGATAGCCGTTCAGAGAGATTTTCTTCTTCTTTACCACAAAACCCAAAGCTGCAGCAAACATTCGAGAGCGCGGCTGAGGCATGCTCATGAGTAATGAAACAACATGTTCTTTCTCCTTAGGATCTGCAACAGAAGTTGCAGCAACAATGCTTCTAAACGGCTTAATTTGTTCCACGAGTTTCTTCTTTCTTTTTCTTATTTCGCAAATGGTGAAGTTGAATATGAAAGGTTCCTATATACAAAGTCGCACACACATTCAGACCTCATGATCCTTCAATGTTTCTCCTATCTTACTTAGTAATTTCTTCCACATGTTTTAGACTAAAAATTATCAAATACACATAGTAGAATACCTTGGCCTTTCGGAAAGGAATTTGCTTTCTGAATCTTTTAGCTTTGGTCGATAAACTTCACCAATGATATCAGTTCGTGAAGCCTTAACATAGGTTTTATTTCAGTGGTGAAGTATCTTGTTGGACGACTTGAAAAGTATATGTTACCATACCGTACGTGTAGTCAAACTGGTATTAAGGCTATGAGCAAAGCTATTCGAAAAAGTTATTAGTTACGTAGTAACACCAAGCCTAAACTGTCGTGCCATGCAGAAGTTCAAATATTAAATTTTGACAACAATTTATACTGATAAATTAAATCAATATATTATAATTTGATACAAAATGCAATATAAAATTAACTAATATATATATTCTTGAATTGTGTGATGGAAGGGTTATGATAGATTTTTATGATTGCAATTTTCAGAATCCTAAATAAACTTAAATATTTTATCAAAAAAATATTTCATTTTATTTTAAAATTAAGATTTTGTACGGTTCATCATCTAACATATTTTTAAATAGACTTTTACAGTTTGTTTTGAAAATTATTCTTCACAAACTTAATCATTTAAAAGGATCTCGCATTTTAAAAGTGTGAGAACTAGGAAATGGTTTGTTGGATTGTAGGAGTAGTGTTTTTTTCGACAAGTAGGAGTAGTGTTTAGCTTTAAATTTTAACTAGATTTTGACCTGCTTAACTAAGCGGGACTTTAATCTCATTTATTTATATATATATATATATATATATATATATATATATATATATTTGTTTACGTTATTATGGATATATATTCTTAATATTAGTCATATATTTAAAGATTTATTTCTTATTTTGTTTTGTCAACCAAATGTTTATTTATTTATGCTTAATAATTTTAAATAATATATTGTTGTGTATAGATATGTTAATTTGTATACATGTACTATTTAGTGTAGTATGTTAATCTGTTTTGAAAACATATTATATTATTTTAACATAAATATTTATATCTATGAAAATAAAATATATTAATATACATTTTAATTTAATTTTTATCATATTTAGTTCAATATAATAATTATGTTAATATGATAGGCTATGATTCTAAAATAAATCAAAGATGATATTTTTTTTTATTTTATAAATGATAATTAAATACATATTAAAGCATAATACTTTTTTTAAATACTAAAATTCTGTAGGTTATATAATAAAATTTATCAATAAGTTAATATAATGTTATATATTATCTAACTTTATAATAATGTTTATGTGATTTATAATATTATTACTACAAAATGTCTAAATTTTTTTTATTTAATTTACATTTTTTTGAAATATATGTGAAATTTAAATTAAGTTAGACCTACATAAAAGAGAAGAAAAATTGTTATAATGTTAAAAGTATTTTACTGAATTTTTTTTTTATAAATTAAAAAAAAAAGAATTTAATTTTTAATTATATTTGATTATAACTAAATTTTTAATTAAATAATTTTCGAAATATTTAAAATATTTTGTTAGAATTTTCTTTCAGATATTTATTTGCATTTCAAATAAAAATAAGATATGAAAAGATATCATAATTATCATATATATGTAAAATTTAATAAACTTTATAAGGATGGTCCGTTCCAAACTAAAAAAAAAATCACATATGAACTGAAGTTGTGACTTCTATTTTAATAGAATAGATGTTATATATTATCTAACTTTATAATAATGTTTATGTGATTTATAATATTATTAATATAAAATGTCTAAATTAGTATTTTTAAAATTTACATTATTTTTTTATTTTTTTAATTTGAAATATATGTGAAAATTAAATTAAGTTAGACCTACATAAAAGAGAAGCAAAAAATTTTATAATTTTAAAAGTATTTTACTGAATTTTTATTTTTTGGTTTATAAATTAGAAAAAGAATTTAATTTTTAATTATATTTGATGATAACTAAATTTTTAATTAAATAATTTTCTAAATATTTAAAATAAATTTAGAATTTTCTTTCAGATATTTATTTTCATTTCAAATAAAAATAAGATATGAAAAGATATCATATTTATCATATATTTGTAAAATTTAATAAACTTTATAAGGATGGTCCGGTCCAAACACAAAAAAAAATCACACATGAACTGAAGTTGTGACTTCTATATTAATAGAATAGATGCTACAACATGAAATAAAAATAAAAATAAAAATAGTTGTAAAAGCCTTATCTTTTTAAAACAATATATTTTAATCTTGTGAAACTATTTTTTTTTAGTTTAAATTTAGAGTTACAACAGATACATCTATTAATAATAGAAATCTCAATTAATGTCAAAGGTTGTGTATCTCATCTAACTTAAAGGTTATGTCTTTTTATTGTAAAGAAAAATTCGATTTAAAAAATACTAAGATGTCTTTCTATAATATGTCTTTTTGTAATGAAACTGTTTTTTGAAATAGTACGTCTATTTAAATTTTAGTTACTTCTAAAAATAGTTAATATTTATATAGTAAATGTGTTTTTAAAATAATGCGTCTATTCAAATATATAATGTAAATGTATCATTTAAAATAATTACCTATAAATGGATAGTTGTGACTATTCATAAATATAAACTACCTTTAATTTAAAAGTTGTGACTATTCATTATCTTTAATTTAAAAGTTGTGACTATTCATAAAAAAACTAACTTTAACTTGAAAATTTTCACTTTTCATTGCAAATAATTTGAAAGTTATGGCTATTTATTAAGATATTTAACTTGAAAATTTGTAATTATTCATATAGAACTTTGAAAATATATAGATACTATATGTCCATGAATTTTTCCAAGTAAAAATTTCACTAATCTAAAAAAATAGTGAAGAATAAAAGTTCTTTCTAACGAAACTATATTTCTGATTATATTTATTCAATGAATACATAATTCATGTCCTATAACTTCATACACGTAAATTATATAAAAAAGTTTGATAGCGACACTCAAGTTATATCTGTATAATGAATGTTCATGATACAAGTTTACGGTCGGCACATTTTATACATAAATTGATGATTTGCATGTATTTATGAATTATGATGTTGGATTAGAAAGTACATGTTGCTTAAACATAATACATTTTGTTGAGTGTACATTCATAACCATGTATATAAGCACAACATTTGAAAATGTTGCATTCTAGCATTTACGTTTTTGGAATACTTTTTTTTTGTAAATATGGAAATCTTGTTTGTTGTTAGTTTAAGGTTCTGTAAACTTTGACACATAAACGAACAAGTGCAATGGTTGTATAAGTGTTTGGAATTTGTTTTTATTTTGTTCTCAAATTTTGCTGATCGTAAGGTGACAAATAAAAGAATGGTCACTAATTTCTTAATTAATTGATAAACAGGTATGGTTTATGAAAGATTAAAATAATTAATAAATAACATATTATATGGTTAAGTGTTCCATATATTTTTAAGAATCCATCTAGTTGAATAATATAAAATATCAATATTAATACAGAGAAAATTTATAATTCTTAGGTAATCGAAAACATGTCAAAATATGTGTCTTTGTATCCTAAAGAATTTAATTAGTCTTAAAGACAATTATTAAAATATTTAAAGATGTATTTTTTCTAATGATATATGTTTTCATCCTAAAAATGCAATGGTTTATAAGAAATAATAAAATTATGTAAAGAGTGTTTTATCATTATAAAAATTAAATAAATTTTGGAAGAGGTTGTCAAATTGTCTATAGTGTATCCTTTCATTCTAAAAATTGTGAATATTTTTAATGAATTGTCTTTTAGCTATTTTGCGTATCTAAATTGTATGCATTTTAAAACATCTTACAAAATTATCTTAAAATATTGAGGTAATTCGGTATGTGAGTAGTTTAATTATTTAACATATTATATTAACTTTATGATTTTAATATCTTTTTAAAAAAAAATTCTATATATTTTTAATTCTGATTTGGCTTCGCTTATTCGGTTTCAAATCAAATATATGAACTATTTTGACGATATTATTTGTTTGTAGATAAGCACCAGAAAAAATATAAACCATAAATTTCTTTATATATGTGAACTTTTAAATTTATGAAAGATTTTTATATATGTATTATTTATTTAGTAAATATCTAATTACACTTGAATAGAGAATGATTGTTGGAAATTCAAGTAAGTCTTTGTAACCATTTAAATGAACTATTGCAATTTTCTGTATGAATTGTTGCAACTGATTAAAATAAAACCTTGCAACTTTTGGTTATCAACCATTTAACTTTTTTATGATGAACCATTGCAATATGTAAGGATGAACTACTGTAATTGTTGGTAATTGTAGCATTTGATAATGATTCATTATAGTTGTTATAAAATGCTATACCAAAACATACTTCTCCAGAAGATGTTAATTCTTTGGAAAATAAAATTTTGATATTTTAAACAACACTAAAGAGGCTAAACTTAAGTACAAATATCAATTATTGAAAAAAACTATAAATTCTTAGGTATTTAAAAACATTAACGATGCTAAACTTTAGTATATATAGCATTAGTTGAAAAAACCCGATCTTTTCGTAAGATAAATTTGAAAATGTGGTGTATTTTTTTTAATGCATAACTTCATCATGCACTGACATATGATGAAAGTTAAAGAGGTCTGGGACCTTACATTATGTGGAATATGAAGCTTATCAAATTACTCATTAAATTATTAAAAGAGATATCCATGTACCATGAAAATAAGTTTAACATACAATAATAAAAATGTATAATGTTAGTATTTATTTTTTAATCAACATGAAAGGGCTTAAACTTCAGTATATAGCATTTATCGGAAAACCCAATCTTTTGTAGAAGTTAGCCACATATTTTAATAAATTAGAAAATACAGTACTTTTCTTTTAATGCATAGATGCATCCAACACAAATATATGATGAAGATCAAAGATGTCTCACACCTTTTTGTCCCAATTTCTCTAGAATATAGAGATTTCATAGGGTTTAGTTCTTTGATTTATGTGGTATATGGAGTTTTATTAAATTACTCCTTCGAAAATTATAACTGATGTCCATGTACTATGAAAATAAATTAAGGATACATTAGTATAAATTTTTAATGTTGTTAAATATTTTAAACAACACTAAGGAGGTTCAACTTAAGTAAAAATAACATTTATTGAAAAACCTCGATTTTTCGTAGGGGTTTATCCAAAGATTTCAAGATAAATTAGAAAATATTGAATTTTTTTATTTATGCATATCTGCATCCAATATTGATATATGATGAATATCAAAGAGTTCTGATATCTTAGAAAATATTGTCCAAGTTTCTCTATAAAGTAGAGATTTCATAAGGTTTAATTCACTGATTCTCGTAGTACATGGAGTTTTATTAAATTCCTTGGTTAAAAATTAGAAATGATGCTCATTTACCTTGAATATAAGTTTAGTACATTAATATATATTTTTTGAATGTGGTTAGGTATTTTTTTTAAATAAAACTAAAGAGGCTAAATTTTAGTATATATAACATTTATTGGAAAACTCAATTTTTTCTAGGGATTAACCCAAATATTTCAATACAAATTAAAAAATAAGATATTTTATTTTAATGCAAATCTCCACCATGCAGTGACATGACATAGTATGGAGATTAAAGAGGTTTTAGACTTTAGGTGTTCATGTTTCTTTAGAAAATAGAGATTTTATAAGAATTAGTCCACTAATTAGGACGTATCTGAATCTTTTTTAAAAATAACTCGTTGGAAAATTAGAAATGATGTCCAGGTACCATGTAAATATGTTTAGCATACATGAATATAAATTTAGAGTGTGGTTAAGTATTTTTAAAACAACATTAATGAGACCAAAATTTAGAATATATAGCATTTATTAGAAAAAATGGATATTTTTGTAATATAATTTAGAAAATATGGTATTTAATTTTAATGCATAATTTCATCATGAACTGACATATAAGGAAAATTAAAGAGGTTTGGGACCTTATTTGTCATTGTTTCCATAGAAATTACAGATTTTATAGGAGCTAGTTAACAAAATTAGGTAGAATATGAATTTTTATTAAAATATTCATTAAAATATTAGAAACAATGTTCATGTACCATGATAATAAGTTTAACATACATTAATAAAAATATATTATGTGATTAGTATTTTTTAATCAACATGAAAGAACTTAAACTTTAGTATATAGTATTAAATGGAAAACTTGATCTTTTCGTAGGGAGACCCATAGATTTGAAGATAAATTATAAAATACAATACTTTTATTTTAATGTATAGATGCATCCAGAACAAATATATGATGAAGATCAATAATTTATGACACCTTTGTTGTCCCAATTTCTCTAGAATGTAGAGATTTCACACGGTTTAGTTATTTGATTTACGTGAATTATGAAGCTTTATTAAATTACTTGTTGAAAAATTATAACTGATATCTATGTACCATGAAAATAAGTTTAAGATACATTAGTATAAATTTTAAATGTGGTTAGATATTTTAAACAACACTATGATGCTTAATACAAATAGCATTTATCAGGAAAACTCAATTTTTTTGTACAGGTTAACCCACAGTTTCAAGCAAAATTAGAAAATATTGAATATTTGTATCTATGCTTAGTTGGATCCAACACTGATATAAGATGAATATCAAATTGTTTTGATACCTTAGTTGTCTAAATTTATTTAGATAATAGAGATGTTATAGGGTTTAGTTTATTGTTTTTGGTGATATATGGAGTTTTTATTAAATTCCTCTCTTGAAAATTAGAGCTGATGCTCATGTATCATCAACATAAGTTTTGTACATTAATATCAGTTTCGAATATGGTTAGGTATTTTTAAACAAAACTAAAGAGTCTTCTATATAACATATATCAGAAAATTCTATTTTTTTTGTAGAAATTAACTCACATATTTCAAGATAAGTTAGAAAATATGATATTTTATTTTAGTGAATTGCTGTATCATCCACTGACATAATATTCAGAATAAAGAGGGTTGAGATTTTAGGTGTTCCCGTTTCTCCAGAAAATCGAGTTTTGATAGGGGTTAGTCCACTTATTAGATGATATATGAACTATAAATAAATTACTCATTGGAAAATTAGAAATGATATCCATGCACTATGAAAATAAGTTTAGCATACATATACATAAATTTGGAGTGTGGTTAGGTATTTTAAACAACACTAAAGAAACTAAGTAATATAGATAGTATTTATCGGAAAATTCACTCTTTTCGTAGGGATTAATCCAAATATTTCAAGATAAATTAGAAAATATGAAAATTTTCTTTTAATCCATAGCTTCATCATGAACTGATATAATATGAAGATTTAAGATGTTTGAGACTTTGGGTGTTCCCATTTCACTATAAAATAGAGATTTTATAGGCGTTAGTACACTAATTAACCCACAGATTTCAAGATAAACTAGAACAATATAGGTGTTTTATTTATTTATTCATAGCTGCATCCAGAACCAATATATGATGAATATCAAAAAGTTTTAATACCTTAGTTTTCAAAAGTTCTCTAGAAAACAAAGATTTCATAGGGTTTAGTTTATTGATTTTGGTGGTATATGAAGTTTTATTAAATTCTTTGGTTGTAAATTAAAACGGATGTCCAAATACCATAAACATAAGTTTAATATATTAATATAAATTTTGATTGTGGTTAGATATTTTTAAACTTAACTAAAGAGTCCTATATATAACATATATCAGAAAATTCTATTTTTTTGTAGGGTTAATATACATATTTCAAAATAAATAAGAAAATATGGTATTTAATTTTAAATAATGTTGCATCATTCATTGACATAATATGAAGAATAAATAGGTTTACCTTAGGTGTTCCCATTTTTCTAAAAAATAGAGTTTTTATAATGGTTAGTTCATATATTGTGGTATATGACATTTAAATAAATTTATCTTTGTAAAATTAGATATAATGACCATGTACCATTAAATAAGTTTGGCATAGATATATATATATATATATATATATATATATATAAATTTGGAGTGTGTTTAAGTATTTTTAAATTGCAATGAAGAGGCTAAATAGTATAGATAGTATTTATAAAAAAATTCAATATTTTCGTAGGGTTAACGCACATATTTTAAAATAAATTAAAAAATATGATCTTTTATTTTAATGCATAGTTGCATCATGCACTGAAATAATATTAAGATTAAAGAGGTTTGAGACCTTAGGTGTTCCCTTTTTCTAGAAAATATTGATTTTATAGGGGTTATTACACTAATTAGGTCGTATATGAAATTTTAAAAAATTACTCGTTGTAAAATTATAAATGATGTCATGTACCATGAAAACCTTTTGATATTCATCATATATTGGTTCTGGATGCAGCTATGAATAAATAAAAAAAATCTATATTTTTCTAATTTATCTTGAAATTTGTGGGTTAATTACTGTACTAACCCCTATAAAATTTCTATTTTATAGTGAAATGGGAACACCAAAAATCTTAAACATCTTAAATTTTCATATTATGTCATGATTAAGCTATGCATTAAAAGAAAATTTTCATATTTTCATGGTATATGACATCATTCATATTAATCATTATAATTTAGTTTATTAGTTTAGTAAATGATTAGGTTTAAATATTTTTGCTTCTTTTAATTAATTTTAAATATATTAAATTGTATTATAATTTCAAATAACTTACAAAATAATAATAAGTTATATATATATATATATTTAAATTAGTATTGGCATATTATATTAAATTATAATCTGAAATTGTAAAACCAATATAAAATTTAAGTAGCATCTATAAATGAATATATACTTGTAATTTACATTGTACACATGTTACAAGGATTTCGTTGAAGAAAATATAAATTATACAATATGGTATATTTATTTTTATAACATGAGTTTCCGTGCAACATTGCACATGTTCTTTGCCTAATCTAAATAAAACCAAATTTTAGAAAGTCTAGTATAAGTCATAATCTTAGCTTAACAGTTGATTAGCGGATAAATACTAAAGTAAATGGGTTTTGTGGCCCTTGTAAGCCCAATCCAACATCTTGTATTTTTAAGAGAATGTTAGTTTTAGTCCATTATGATATATCTTGTTGTATGTATGGAATTATTCTCTTGTAAATTAGATCATAAGAGAGGAATCATTGGATTATGTAAAATTTGTTTAAAACAATAAATCAATTATTTACGAAATACCAAAAAATAATATGTGATAAGAGTAATCTAAGTTACTAAAAGAGTTTAGGACTTTCTCTAAAAACTAATTCCCTTGATAGGTATCTAATTAAAAATATTATATTAATAAGTTGTATACTTTTCAGAAATAACACTCAAATATTTAAATCAATTAATATTTTTAAATGATAATTACTAGAATATATATAATGCAGAATATCAAAGTTGTAATATGCATGAATACTTTTAAAAATACAGTTTTAGAAAAGAGAGAATATCTAATCAACTAGATTTAACAAATTAAAAAAAAGTCAGTATTAGTATTTGGTGGGGAAAATAATGAAAAGCAGACAGGACCTAGGCCAAGTCAGGACCCAGACAATTAAAGTGGGCTAACACAAAATATAATTCCAACATTATTTTATTCATTTATTTATATCCGAATATGAATTAATAATTCAAAAAGTCATACTTTCCTTTGTTCTATCTTGTTAAAGCTATCTCTCTTCTCCTCCTCCATCTCCTTTTCCAGATCTTCATCTTCCTCACAAAAACACACTTATCAAACCTCTCTTCTATTTAACCCTAACCACTTAAAAATAACAAAAGCGTTTTCACATGGATGATCACCGCCAAACTCGTGTCTCCGATGCTCACATAGACAACTACTTCCTCAACCACTCTACATCCACCGACAACAACGCCTCCGCGATGGAAGCTTTGGTCGGAACAAATCACTGGTCACAACAATCTCACATACCTTCTCAGTTCAACGAAGACACTCTCCAGCAACGTCTCCAAACCCTAATCGAATCCGCAGGCGAAAAATGGACGTACGCGATCTTCTGGCAGATCTCACACGACTTCGACACTCCCACGGGAGAAAGCACGGTGATCCTCGGGTGGGGAGACGGTTACTACAGAGGAGAAGAAGACAAAGAAAAGAAGAAAACAAACTCAAATTCGAATCCTACGGAGCAGGAGCATCGGAAAAGAGTGATCCGGGAGCTTAACTCGTTAATCTCCGGCGTGGTCTCCGACGAGGCTAACGACGAGGAAGTTACGGATACGGAGTGGTTCTTTTTGGTCTCGATGACGCAAAGCTTCGTGAACGGTGTTGGACTCCCCGGGGAGTCTTTTTTAAACTCCCGCGTGATTTGGTTATCCGGGTCGGGTGCGTTAACCGGGTCGGGTTGTGAGCGTGCGAGGCAAGGGGAGGTTTACGGGTTACGGACGATAGTGTGTGTGGCGGCTGAAAACGGCGTCGTTGAGATTGGCTCTTCGGAGGTTATAAGTCAAAGCTCAGATCTGGTGGAGAAAGTCAACGGTCTTTTCAACGGGAACTGTGGTGGGGAAGGTTCTTCTTGGGGGTTTGGTCTGAATCCTGATCAGGGGGAGAATGATCCGGGTTTGTGGATTACTGAACCGAACTTAACCGGAATCGAACCGGTTCAGGAGATGGTACCGGTTGTTGCGGAGCGTGATTTGAACTTCTCGAGCTCAGGTTTGAATCAAGGCGGGAACGTTAAAGAAGGGTCGATGCTATCTTTCAGCAACGTGGTTCGATCCGCGGGGAAGTCAGGGGACTCTGAACATTCTGATATCGAAGCTTCGGTGGTTAAGGAGGCGATTATTGTTGAACCGGAGAAGAAACCGAGGAAACGCGGGAGGAAACCGGCTAACGGGAGAGAAGAGCCGTTGAACCATGTGGAAGCTGAGAGGCAGAGAAGAGAGAAGTTGAACCAGAGATTCTACTCTTTGAGAGCTGTGGTTCCAAATGTGTCGAAAATGGACAAGGCTTCTCTTCTTGGAGACGCTATTTCTTATATCAACGAGCTGAAAACGAAGCTGCAGCAAGTGGAGACGGATAAAGAAGAGGTACAGAGGCAGTTAGATGGGATGAGTAAGGAAGTAGGCGGGTCTAAGAGGGCGAAAGAGCGAAAATCGTCGGGTAGTTGTGTAGAGATGGAGATTGATGTGAAGATTATAGGTTGGGATGTGATGATACGAGTACAATGTAGCAAGAAGAATCATCCTGGTGCGAGGTTTATGGAAGCGCTTAAGGAGTTGGATTTGGAAGTGAATCATGCTAGTTTATCTGTGGTGAATGATTTGATGATTCAACAAGCTACTGTGAAGATGGGAAGTCAGTTTTTCAATCATGATCAGCTCAAGGCTGCTTTGATGTCTAAAGTTGGAGAAGACGGTTGAAACAAAGTCATTATGATGAGCTCTTTGCAAATTAGTGAGTATTCATTTTGCATCACCAGCTTTCATGTTGTTAACTTTGTTGTTCAATAGGAGAAACATGTTTAGCTCTTTAGTTTAGTGGTTTCATAAGTCTTAATGCGAGATCGAAGTTGGAGACCAGTGAGAGAGGTTAGTAATATAAGAAATCTTGTGTTGTACTTGTTTGTATATATGTATGGAATAATTATTGAGATAGTTTCTATTGAAGTGTATTCGGTTCTGTGGATGAAGGTTTTGTGTACATTTTTATGTTATGAAAACTTTTTGATTAGATTATAGACCATAACGGTCCAACTTTATGGGTTGTAACGTAACAAAAAGAATAGGCAAAATTGGTCTGGAAGGTGGGATATGAGGAAACTGTTTATAGTGCCCAAAATGTGGAAACATGTGTCATGTGTTTGGATATGTATGTCTATGACTCTATGTATATCTAACAATTATTAAAATAAAAAACAATGATTTAGAGGGCAGGTAGTTCAAAGTTCAAAGCTACGGGTAAGAACCTTTTAGTCTCTGTCTTATGTGTGTTTGAGTATATCTCTATGCTGAGAGAGCCGTGTGATCTATCTCTCTTTGACTCTTATGTCTATTAGAAAAGCGTAAACACTGATTTGTAATTCACTAAAACATGGGGGATATTAAGTGTTAAACACAAAGCTTAAAGTGAGGTTTGTATCTTATTGTAATAACCCAAGTGTTAAAGACAAAGCTTAAATTTAGTGTTGACATCATGTCATAACCCAAGTTTTGTGCGAGTGTGAGTTGTACTGTCAGGCATTTTATTGAGCTTTCAACAAACACGAAGAGCATTATTCATAGTATTAAAGTAAGAAGATGGCTAGAAACCTACTTTTCTCCATCATTGATGAGTTCAAATAAAGCTGTGCCAGCTTTAAAAAAAAATTGTCAATCAAGTAGCCAGAAAATTCATTTAGTACCATCAAGTTGACCCCTTTCTTAAGGATATTAATCAGTAGCCATCTTTCAATCTATCCTGGCTATGTATACTAAATAATCCACTCGTTCGTTCACACTACAAATTGTTACTAAAATATGACAACAACTATTGTTAATTAATTCTTATAAAACCTGTCTTCCATTAGCCCACGACCAAAGGCATAAACTTTCTCGAATCAACATATTAGTTGTTTAATTAACCTGTAAGCTAATGTAACTATTTAATTTTACGTAAAATTCAAGTATATATTTCAACCATTTTAGATTAGTTTTCTTTGTTAGTCTTTACAATAATAAGATCATCATTATTCCATTTTTTTTTTTTTTGAGAAAGGGCTTATTATTCCATGTTTTTAGTAGGTTGTTTAGCCACTTTTTATGTGTGGGTTACATCAAAAACACAAGTAACCATCCAAATATGTTAAAATAAGTAACTGATTTGGAGTGTTGCTTGCGCTGTTCGCGGGTCTCACTAACATGTAGCAATCCATAATTGATTATTTTTTTAATTTTTTTTTAAAACCAGAATTTTTTTCTTAAACAATCCATTTTTGGTTTACTGGGATGATGTTACTCTAAAGTCGTTAACGAAATAAACCAACTCTTTCTTCTCATGAACATATTATATTTTAACAGAGTTCAATCTCTCTGAACTTAAGAAAAACATATTGTTTTGATCATGTTGCTGGAACAATAGGTCATAGAATTGAATCCTAGGATCCATGAAAGATTGGATGATTATGACGTCTTTATTTGCATTAGTAATTAAAGTGATAGCGATTTTAACACATTAGTCTAAGTGGTTCGATTGGTGCGAACCCGAGCAATGGACCACTCCAACCCGAACAACAAAACTTGTGAGGAACAGTGGAATAAATAGGAATTGAAGTTTTGAGAATATAAGTTGCACTAGGGCTGGGCAAATAAACCGAACCCGAAAATCCGAACCGAACCCGATCCGATAAAAATGAATCCGAACCGATCCGAACCCGACTTAAATACCGAATAGATCTTGTTTTATGGTATTTCGGATTATGGGTATTATCCGAACCGAACCCGAAGTTAAATGGATATCCGATAAAACCCGAAACATTCAATTTTTTAATAAGAACGTTTACCGAATATGATCTTAATTCCTAATATATATCCAAAATACTTTAAGATATTACTAAACATCTAAAATCATTATCTATTACATGAAGGTTGGTGGTTGAAAGTGGCTGTTGAAACTTGAAAATTTTAGATTAAGGTTTTGTTTTTATTGAATATTGTTTCTCATTTCTTAAGAACTTGATTTTCGTTTTATAGTTTCATTTATTTGGTTTTCTTTCTATTAACAACTATGTTAATCTTTCATTTGATTTTGAATGATCATGTTTGATGTTCTTTTCTTATTTTTAAATAAATTTTACTTATGTTTTGGTTACAAAATAGTTACACATCAGATACTATAAATTCGAATAACCGATTTTACTTATGTTTTGGTTACAAAATAGGTACAAATCAGGTAGTTTTAAACCAAAGTACCGATTGGGACCCGAATCCGAAAGTATAACGGATTATACCGGTTCTTTAAAGATTTACTAACCCCGACCTGAACCCGATAGAACCCGAACCGATCCCGAACCGAACTTTCAAATAATCCGAATGGGGCTGATTTTGATAAACCCGAAAAATCGAAACCCGATTGGACAAAACCGAAACCCGATTGGGACCCCGAATGCCCATGCCTAAGTTGCACAAAAAAGAGATAAAATATCAAGGATTGATAAGAAAATAAGAGAAATATCACTATTTAATATATAGTCACCAGTGGTTTATATGATTCTAGCTTCTAAGGTTTTACGAAAGAAAATGAAATCGGGTATTATAGTTTTGAATGCCGATTAGTGATTATAAATCATGGTAGAATATGTGAGATGTGTAATAATATTATTTTTAACCAAAATTTCATTTGTCATCACATTGTTATCTTTCAATACTATGCCATCAAAATTTTGTTTTTCCATTTTAATGGGTATCTTTCGTCTAAATCTATTTCATATGACCATTCTAAATCTATTTCATATGACCATACTATAGGTATATATATATATATATATATGAAGCTCAATAATTTGTGTGGAAAGATAATCAATATGTCATGATCAGAATTCAACTATGCATATTCTTTTTTTTTTCACACGTATTGGTGTATTTGTTTGTCGTATAAAAACTGGAAATGAAATAGAGTTTACCATCGTCCAGAAAATTATCAATCAACAAATGAAACCCAAAAGAAAAAAAAACTGATCTTTAATATTCTGTAACTCAACTCTAAAGTCAAGAAAATCATCATTACAATTGGGCCTTAACTTTCACACTCCGTACTTTCGAAAATAATATGCCCATTTGACATGGCTTATTACAGTGTTTTAGTGGCGTCGCTGTCGTGTGATTAATTAGGAATCTATTTTGTAGGCAAATCCTTCTTCTTTTTCTTACATACAAATTTACTGTGAATATTCCGACAGAGTCAAAATATTTTGCACTGTAACTATATAGTTTTTTTTAAAACGTAAAAAAGGTATATAGCTATATAAATTCTATGTGTTTCAAAAAAAAAAGCTATATAAATTCTAAAAGTATAGTCTACAGTACCGTATCTAACAGAAAAAGTTGAATGTTAATCATTAAAGTTTGGAGCCCTTTGATTTTCACTTTATATTAGGGATGTCTTATTGGCCAATCAATAAATCTCAAATTTCACTTTCTGACATTCTTTTATGAGCCAAGTTGGCAACTTGCACTCGTGCAGACTTGCAGTACCCACTGATTCGTCCTTGTCTTTAATGGAACGATGACACGAGAAGAAATAGATTGATCCTCACATTTGTGTCCAATTAAAATGAAAAAAAAGATAGTCGGACTGCAGCTTTGTAGTAATTATTACTTATCCATTAATGGGCCTTGTTACATTTAAAGCCAATCCCATTGAATGTAGCTGTGACTGATATAATTTTGATGGGCCTAGTTACCCGAAAAATACTCAATTTTGAGCACCGGGGTATTTTCAATTTTTTTTTTGGTCGGAATTTTTTTTTTTGGTCGGAACGGGGTATTTTCAAGGGGAATTGGATTGTATGACATAGAAAAAAACCATAATTCACTGTCTAGCTATTTTACCTAATATTTCTATACACACTGTTAACTTTATAAATTAATACTATATTACCCCTTGTTGCAACCGGGAAAACCTGAAACCAAAAAATAAATTCTTAATTATTATTCAAAGAAAAAATTGTGTCTCTCGATGTCAAAAAAAAAAAAAATTGTGTCTCCATATCGTCACCTCCCCCCAGATTTACTTTGAAATCGTCGATGATAGAAAAACATGACATGCCGCCGTCTTCAAAAGGTGAAAAAAATATATTATTCTGTCGATGGAGGAGAGGTTTTGTGGAGGAGGAGATTGGTTAGGAGGCTTTGTCGGTGATCGAAAGGAGAAGCTTCTCAAATTCCAAAAGTGACAATCGCGAAGATCCAGAACATGTACGTATCTGGTTTGAAGTAAATCTATGTAAATCTAGATTGAATCAAATATATGTCGTATGTAGGAGAAGATGAACAGTGTTTCATATTATGTTCTATTCTATTATATGCATATGGAATAGAAAGATAATTATCATCATATTCCATTCCATTTGACGGTTACTAAAAGTGTTCATTTTATTCATAAATATAGTTTGTAATTTTCTTAAATTCTAATTGTTGCTATATGTTTTTGAACCTATAAAAATAGTACTATGGTCTATATTGTATAGTTTAATATTTCGTTTTCTGGTTTAACTTTTGGTTCAGGATTAACTTATTAGAGATTAGGGTATAGTGTTTTGTGGTTATGTTGGGTTTAGGGTTAACTTATTCGAGATTAGGGTTTAGTATCCAAATGTGAATTCAGTGGAAATAGATCGACCGATATAGCGTTTAGGGTTTAGGGTTTAGTATCCAAGTAGATTGTTCGCCAAAGGGTTTGAACCCAGTGGAATAGATCGACCGATATAGCAGGAGACATGTACCATACTGGATAATATACTCATTTGTATGGAATAGTTAAAGAATGGAATGGAATTTAATTTTTGTTTAGGGGTTAATCGCCAATGTATTAGGGTTTATATTTTCTTAATTTTTGTTTACTGATTAGCGTCCATACCCTTTCAAATGACAATTTATGGGGTTTATACAAGAGTGGGAGATTAAGGTGAGAAAATGAAAAAGATTATCATAAGGAAGGGGTTAATCGGCAATGGATTGGAGTTTATATTTTCTTAATTTTTGTTTAGTGATTACCTCCTAATTTTTGTTTATGGAATAGGAATATACCGTATGGAATAGATCGACCGATATAGCTGGAGACATGTACCATACTGGATAATATATTCATTTGTATGGAATAGTTAAAGAATGGAATGGAATTTAATTTTGGTTTAGGGGTTAATCGCCAATGTATTAGGGTTTATATTTCTTAATTTTCGTTTAGTGATTAGCGTCCATACCCTTTTAAATGACAATTTATGGGGTTTATACAAAAGTATGAGATTAAGGTGAGAAAATGAAAAAGATTATCATAAGGAAGGGGTTAATCGGCAATGGATTGGGGTTTATATTTTCTTAATTTTTGTTTAGTGATTTATATTTTGATAGCATTTTAACATAAGAAAGAGGTTAATCTGCAATGTACTAGTGTTTATATTTTCTTAATTGTTGTTAGTTATTTTCTTAATTGTCTTTTAAATGGTAATTTATGGGGTTTATACAAAAAAAAAAGTAAATGGGGCACTAAAAGAAAGATATTAATGTGAGAAAAAGAAAAAAGATTAACATAATTCCTAACCCACCTACTAATACTGTATGTCGTAAGCCTACTTAATAGAATAACGGAATGGAACATATGAATATAAAAACGGAATGGAAGGGATGACTTATGTAGAATGGAACAGAATTAGTTACCAATCCCCTTTCGATTTGACATGAAATGGTAATTATACAATTGTACTATTCCACTTCAGATAGTATCAATTGCTTGTCTGTTCCGCTTGGATCTGTTTCCATTTAAATTGTTGACCATTAGGTTATCCCCTTCAACAATGATATTGTAAAGGGAGTTTATAATAAGAATAAATTTAACGTGGCTTTTTTTTCTCCTTACAAAGTGTATAGTTCGTGATAAATATTAGCCATACTTCCCTTTTGACAACGTCATCTTATTATCTCTCCTTCACCTTCTACTTGTACGATAGAGGGTTGAAACCGGATAATTGTGAGCTTAATTGTTACTTTCTTTATTATGTCAAAATCAATGTCATACACTTAATTTCCTCTCCAATCTTAGCTATTTCACAAATTAACCCTATTTTCAAATGACCAAAGTTTAAAAAGTGAAAACATTAAATTTGGAAGTTGATGTAGCTGTGACTGATATAAATCACGATGCCATAACTTGTACTATAGATTGAAAACATATACTGATGAGAAAAATGTAACAACAGAAAATATAGAAATAAATAAATAAAGTTGGAAAAATATTGACAAACTGAAGATGTAAGGAGAACTTATAGATGTCAATGGTCTTCTGTGACTAACTAGGCAACGAAGTTACTGATGGTAGAGGTATTAGTCGTTACTACATAAGGCATGCAGAGTGATGGATTACCATGTGGATGCAAGATATGCTGAAATGAAGAAGGATAAACTAGAGGTTTATGTTTTGATATAGTCGTTGAAGTAGTTGCTGATGCAGCGTGTGCCAGAGAGTGAATTAAGAGGCATGTAGAATGGTAGAGACCATGTGAATGCAAGATGCTGAGCTGGCGTGGGATAAAATTGAGGAGCAAGTTTATCCGTGGAGAAAAGACAAGAGATAAACTTGGAGAGCAAGTTTATGCCTTGAGGTATAAGTACAAATCCAAGAAATGAAAAGTGTATTTTGTTAATATTGAAGTTGTCCATATATCCATGTTGCCTTGGAGACTAGGGTTTCGTGGAGATTACTAGAAAAGAGCTATGGAGTCGTGTGTATTCCATAAGACACTGGGGCTATTATTATAGATGAAGGGTGAAAATCCTTTAGGATATTCTTGGGTCGTGCTGAAACAGATGCTGAAGCATTTGACGATGGAGAGACAAGTTTGGGTAGATTAGGAATCTTTCAGTAGCAGTTGTTAGGGTGTTAACAGACTATGTAAAGCTGATAAGCAAGTCTTGTAATAGATTATGTAAAGATAATTTCTAATAAAGCAAAGTGGTTGATTGTATATATTTTGTCTCTTGATTTATTTTTTGCATTACTGTATTGTGGTGTCATCTTTGCACTTACATAAACTCCCAAAATTTGGAAAAATATTGACAAACTGCCAATTTTGGAAAATACTGGAAAAAAATACTTTTTTAAAAAAGTGTTAAAGACAAGTTGTTTACAATAATTAATATTGTAAAAAAAGGGGGAAAATATTGACAAACTGCCAATAATTAACGCATTTCACGCATTACAAAATACATAATTCATCAGCTTCTAATTGTTTATGAAAATTATCCCACACAGTTGCTATTGAAAAATTGGACAATCAAAAAAGTATTACTAGACTGCAAATGAAGTTTTTTATCATTTGGCTTACAAAATTTAAGATATTCCATAATTCATCTAAAAATACAATAAATTCGTAATACGAGAGTACAAACTAAAATTACAATTTTTTTATTAAAAATATTAAAGTTGTTATCATCAGTTCCTGGCTAACCGAAAATAATTTTACCCTTAAATGCTATCTAACACTTTAACTCCAGTTTCCAATTATCCAGGAGAGAACAAGAGTTAAAAACGAAATATATCAATAATCAAAGGAGCCAATTACAATTCATTAAAAGTCTTTTTTTTTCCAAATGAAATTAAACATAGAGAAAAAAAAAGAAGAATATTCCCCAATTTTTGTCGTATTCTCATTTATTCTTCCTCCACCAAACATATCACATCACCGGAGACTCTCTCCCCTCACCGGCGCTATTCCGTTCCATCCCTTCAGCAACCGACGCAAGTTTCTGCAGGTTCAGCTTCACCACAGTATCAGCAAACAAACGCGTATCCTCCTCCGAGTTCCCTTCCGGCACATCAACAACGTAAGACTCCAACACAACGCTCCAAACCCTCCCTTCTCTCTCGAACCCGTGAACCGTCGTCACCGACTTGTAGTTCCTCAGCCTGTGCTCCCCTCCGGTGATGCTAAACCCCGTCACCTTCCGACCGTCGTCGAGGAGGTCGAGCCTCTCCCTCGACGTGTTCGCGGGAAGGCCGCTGATCACGTCCACGTAGCGCGTGGACCCCACGCGCATCTCGAAGCCTTCGTCGACGGAGCAGCTTTTGATGAAGTGTTTGTATGTCTGAGGCTTGTCGAAGCGTCTCACGACGGACCAGACGGTCTCCGGCGGGGATTTGATGCGTTGGGCGAGGAGGGAGGAGCAGCGGCCCGGACCGAGTTGGTAGGTGTGGAACTCGGTGATTGAGTTGGTTAACTCGGCGAACTCGTCTTGAGTCAACTCGGAAGGGATCATTTGGTGGTGGAGAGTTTGGGTGGTTGGTTGTTGCTCTGCGTTGATTGGCTGTGAATCCATCATTGATTTTGTAACTGAAATCTAAAACCGGACATAAGTTGAATCAGACAGGAGTTGAGTTTTGGTCGGTACAGAGTATGTATGTGTGACAAGTCGTAACCATAAGTCTTTTAATGTTACAAATTATAACCATAACGTTAGGTAAAAGTTATAACCGAAATATATGAAAAGATCGATTAAACTGACCTCAGCTAAAGCTAAACAATCAGCTTAACGAGACATTCCACTTAAGCCAGGGGATGTATGATCTTCTCACACAGATGCGGAATTCGAAGAATCACTAATATTTATCTACTTTCATCTGAAGTGAAGAAATTGAACAAGATCTAGAACTTTCTTGAGAGATTTGGTTGCAAGAAAATAAGATTCGAAAATATGCAGAGGAAGAAAGAAGAATAAGATGAGAGGAGGAAGAATAAGAAAGAGAAAGATAGACAGAATAAGTGGATGAGTAAAATAAAGTTTGTTGTTGATTGATCAGTGGGAATGGCCAAAGGCCTTATTGATCACACAAATACATGACTAAACGAGCGTACGAGACCAACTGAACCAAACAACTGGGCCAGATTAATAAATATATTGACCAGAAAAACAAACCAAAATAAGTGAAATAAACAATGATTACATATCCCTATATATATTATAAACAATGGATACATGTTTATGTCACATAGACTCTTAAACATGAATACATATTAAAATATAGCATTAGATAATCTTAAAACTATTCGACAAATACATTTTTAGTGTTGTTTTAATAATTACTAGATCCAATTCAATTATAGAAATCAAACTTAACACTAGGTCTGGGCATTCGGGTATCCGTTCGGGTACGGGTCGGTTCTTACGGGTATCGAATTTTTCGGGTTTTGAATTTAAGACCCATTCGGGTATTATAAATTTACGGGTCGGGTTTGAGTCGGGTCCTCCCGGGTCCGGGTGGGTTCGGATCTGATGCAAAAGACCCTGAAAATAACCAAATAACCAAAGTATCTGAAACGGGTTCGGTTATTTGTACCCAAAGTAACCATATTATCCGATATGATTTGGATATTTTGTATCCAAACTAGTTATTTTACCTAGATATAACCAAAAATACTCGTTAGAGACAATTTTGTTTGGATATTTTATATCAAAAAATATAATATTTTATCTAAAAATATTCAAAATAACTAACAAATTTAATTTATAATTTTAATTTTAAATTATTAAAATAATTATAAGTATAATTATAAATAATTTTTCATATACATATTTACATTTCGGATATTTCGGGTACTCATTCGGTTCTCGATTCGGGTCGGGTTCGATATCGGTTCTTCGGATATAGCAATTTATGATCCATTCGATTATTTAGCCCGGATCCGATCGGGTTCGGGACCCTGATTTTTGGGTCGGTTGTTCGGGTCTGGATATTTTGCCCAGCCCTACTTAACACAATTCCAAACACACTATAACACCCATTAACCATCGTTATCTAGGCGTCTTGTGAACATAAATGGGATGTCTATTGTATGATATATACTTACATTGACACTTAATCACATGTTATGGTTTTGGTGATTCCATCAAAAAAATTTTAACCACAAAAAAACTTCTCTAATCTCCAAAAAAATGGATCAAATATTAGTTGGTATTTTTATTTAAAAAAATGCTTATTGTTATTCCTCATAAATCTGTTATTTTGGTTTGTTATGATTACCTCAAAGTTAGAAGCACATTTCCATTTTCTTGATTTTATTTATGATCGATCATATTTGCTAAATAAGAACATTTTCTCTATTTCATTTTAATTGTCGTTTTACATCTATTTTTATAGATTAAAAAATATTTAATTGTATATTTTTCTAAATAAAATTATTATTAACGATGTACTTATTATATTTCAACCAATAAAAAAATAAATTAAATAATATAAAAGTTTATATCATATAAAATTAATAAATTTTTATATTGAAATTCTAAACACATTTATTTATAAAGAAAATGTTATTTATAAAGAAAATGTTACTCTAATTAAACTGAAACGGAAAAAAATAATATGTTAAGCAAGACGTGATCAGTTCTAAGTTTGATGGATAATATATTACTGATTTTTTAGAAGGAAAACTTAGGTTTAAATGAAATCTGAAATACTGCATAGTCCAAACAATAATTTCTTTAGCAACCAAATATGTTAAATCGAGACCATTTCTTTGGAGATTTTGTCTTCTTTTTGTTTGGTTTGCAAGTGTCATTAGCATCCTTCTCCTTCTCCTTCTTCTTCTCTGTTTGAGGTGAAAATGGTTTGAACAATGTAAAGAGAGATGAGGGCGAACAAAGACGTTTTATTAGATCTAAACGAAGTGTTTACAAAGAGAAGAGTACAAGGGCGGACTAGCCGGAAATACGATTCAGCGGGTAAACGGAAGGTGACTAAACCGTCAAGTGAGTAAACAGGGTAAGCGGCTAAGTAGGATGATGAGTNCCTTGTTGGGCTTAAATCTTGTTAGGCCTGTTTAGTAGCCCCCTTTAACTTGTACTTTAGCCGACTCTCCCAGTCGCGCTGCTAAACGCGCTTCGTGTGGAGTCGTTTTGACAGTCCCTTTGGGCCGAATATACTATCGCGTTGGGCTGGATTCCTCCACTTGATGGGCCTTGTGAGGGGGTATATCCCATTCCCTACAATAAGTCCCCCCCAGTTCGCTTATGTGTTCGAAGAGCTCTGAGCGAATTTGTGGTCAGGTTTGATCAAATGGGAATCTAGCGCTGATGCGCGTTTAGGCCAAGCACAATGACGTGTCGAGTCTTGCGACTAGAAAGTCGGTCACGAACGTACCTAGGCGACGCCTCGACCATGTCTAGTCGCGCGACTAATGCATCGATCTTGAGCTCGTTTAGGCGACACCTTGGACGAGTTTAGTCGTGCGACTAGAACGTTGGTCGAAGCATACCTAGGCGACTCCCCGGACGAGTTTAGTCGCGCGACTAGGACGTTGGTCACAAGCGTGTTTAGGCGACACCTTGGACGTGTCTAGTCGCGCGACTAGAACGTTGACCAAGAACTCGTTTAGGCAACACCTTGGACGTGTCTAGTCGCGCGACTAGAACGTCGCCTATCGTCGCATAAACTTGTCAGCTTGATCCCGTCTACTAACACGACTAATACTGTAACTGTGAGCGGATTTAGGCGACACCTTGGGCGTGTTTAGTCGCGCGACTAGACCAAACGAAGGTACCAGCGCGTTTAGCTGACACCTTGGACATGTCTAGTCGCGCGGCTAGAACTTCTTTATTTGTCGTGTGAATGCGTCATCTTGAGCTTATTTAGTGGCATGACTAATAAATCCCTCCAGTCTATTTTATGTAGTTAGACGACGTCTGGAGCGTGTCCGCGATCGATACGTATTGCTCGTAGAGTAACACTTAGCTTGAGTAGATTATCCAAGTTGAGACGTACGTTTTTGCTTCTAACCGTCTTCCGGTTCAGTCTCAGCCGCTGCTTGGTTTAGCTCCGGTTGAATCTCGGTTTGAGTAAACCGATTTTAAGGGTCTAACCAGACCGAATTAGATTAAGGATTAATGGATTTCGGATAATCTCCTGGTTTCTGCGGTTAGTGGGCTTATTTAGGCCCATTTAAGTGCATTAATTGCACTTAGAGAATCGTGCCTTAAACTTTGCTATAAATAGGTAGATTCTCTTCTCATTCCACCATTCTCCTCTGCAAACTCAGGTACCTTCTTCTCTCCCTTCTCTCTACTTTTAGCTTTCTCTCTCTAAGTATTCTGTTTCGGTTATGGCCTCGTCGGGGCGTTTATCTCGTGAGGAGAAAGGCAAAGGGGTTGCCTGTTCCGACGACGTTACAGCGAATGGAAGTCCGATTGAGGACTTCAATTTAATTCACCGCGATGCGCTACCCGGGGGGAGGCTTGAGCCGCGTAACGATTCAGCCGTCGGATCGGAGGATGAGGAGGACGGTTCAGGTCGCTCGGGAAGCGAATCCGAGCGAGAGGATGGCGGTTCTAATCACTCGGGTAACGGATCCGATCAGGAGGATGCTGGGAGTTCTGGTTCTGATGAGTGTGATGAGGACACGGCGTCTCCGGATCAGAGTCCTCGAACTCTGTGGTTAAGACATCGGATCGTTAGATTCGATTTGATCGAATGCAAGCCGACTGTTTTCCGCCTTGACGGCACCTTCGAGGAATTGAGCGCTCTTCCTCCGGAGTCGGCGCGGGATCCTTGGGCGGAAGGTCAGCGTTGGGAGAACGTCTTCGGAACTCGATCTAATCACTCGACTGTGAGAAGCATTCTACAATCCTCCAGAGGAGCCGGCGTGACTTACGCGATTCCTACCCAGGAACAGAGGCCTTGGTCTCCTCCGGTCGGCTTCCAATGTATATACGAGTCGTATTTCGAGGATGATTCGAAGCTCTGGTTTCCGATCCCGCGTTTGATATCGGCGTATGCGAGGAGGCGGGGAGTAGCGATCAGCCAGTTGAAGATAGGCTCAATTCGGAACGCTGTTATGCTGATGGTGATGGCAGCGGAGATAGACGTTCCCATGAGTGTGAGGGTCTTCGAAGAGTTGACTGCGACGAAGGCGGAACGGGGAGGTTTGTTCTCCGTGAAGATGCGTCCGAGTTATAACGTTTTAACCGGCCAGCCTCGTAAGACAAAGAACTGGCAGCGCTCATACTTCTATGTCAAGGCCGATAAGTATGCGTTTGCTGAGGCTATTGAAGATGACTTCCCGGTGTTATGGGACAAAGAAATTGGTAGAGAACGCGCACCGTGCTGTTTATTACGTTCGTCGGTTTTCTAACCTTCCCTTTTTCTTTTGCAGTTCGTCATCCGAATACGATCGCTTACCCGGAGAATTTCTTCGAGATCGCACAAGCCATTGCAACTCAAAGTCATCTGAATTGGCCGGATCTGAGTCGTGAGTGGATTCGTCGACAACAAGCTCGCATAGAGAGAGGTAAAGGTTTCCTTTTGTAAGTTCAACCTTAGGTCCCAGCTAATAGACTGACAGTTGTCTTTTTTTTTTTTCTCTCTGTTTTCACAGTTGATTGGGAATCGAGGCAACCGTTGATAATCTCGGCACGAAAGTCTCGATTGTCCTTGTTTACCCGGAAACAACAGAAACTCCTCAAGCAAGCGAGGGAGATGTCAGGAAGGCCGGACTTAAGTGCTTTGCTTAAGGGGAAACTCCAGTTGCTGAAGAAGACGACTTCTAGGGTCATTCCGGCTGGCGATGACAACGTTGAAGTTACTCCACGATCCGATCCAAGTCAAAACGTCCCGTCTGAAGTCGATCCTCCGGCTCAAGAAGAGAAGAAGAAGAAGAAGAAGAAGCGGAAGAGCCCCGTGACGAAGGAAATAGGGTCGTCGGCTGAGGTTAATCCTTCCGAAGGGCATGCTGGCAGTCTGGAGACAGGGGAGAGGGAGGGAGAACCGCGTGACGGTTCTGCTGATGGCGATCCTAAGGAGAAGGGTCCGGAGGGAGGTCCGAAGAAAAAGAAGAGAAAGATTGCTAAGGAGGCGTCGAAATCTCTAAGTCCCAAACCTCTTTCGGCGGATGCTTCGGGGGCGATCGACGCTGGTGGTGACGGGACTGAAGCACGCAACCAATCGACCGAGCCTCTGCCAACTGATGTCCCTTCGAAGAGGAAATCTCCTTCTCGGAGGAGCCTTTCAGAAGGTGACTCCAAGAAATCCCGGATCGAGTTCGCGGATCGCGTGAGCTTCTCATATGACGAGAAGACTCCTTTGATTCATAACCCGGGTCCGTGCGCGGAGCTTACTCGTCAAATCCGAGGCGGTCCGGTTGATCTGCCTCCTGTTGGAAATCTCTTTTTTAGAGATGATTACGCGGAAGCCGCTCTTCAACACAGACGGGTAAGTTTTCGATTGATGGTCGTGTTGTTACAGCAGCATCTCTTTCTTCACTATAGCTAAAATCTTTGTTTTTTGTTCGCTTTTCAGGCTGATGGGAGTATGAACGTACTCGTTGAGAAGTACGACAGGACGCTGAAGCAGACGATGACCCTTTTTGGTAATGCGGATAAGCTTGCCCGCACGAGACTTGGCATTATCGAGCAGATGAAGGCCGAAAACAAGAAGGAGAAGGATATACTTCGCGAGAAGTTCGTAGGGTTTGAGAAAATACTCAAAGCCGATCGTGCGGCGAAGAAACTGCTTACGCGCGAGAAAGCAAGTCTCGAGAAAGCCAATGCTGAACTGGAGCAGGAGAAGGCCGAGCTGCTAGCCGAAAGAGATGCAGTGACGCAGAAGCTGTTTGACGAGAGGAAACGTCTGCGGGAATCTCGAAGTCTAGAGGTTACGCGCGAGAGGGTGCGCGTTGAGGCGGCCATGACTGACAAGGTTAATCGTTGCATGAATCGTGTTCGGGCTTACCTTGAACGTCGCAGCCAATTCGATCAGGAACAAAGTCTGCTGGATCAAGCTTCCGGGACGAAGAAGTGCCTCGAGATGATCCAGGAAGAAAAGGTGGGAATCACGCAAGAGCTGATCGACGTCTTCGGCGCTCAAGAGATGGAGCATGAGGCCAACGTTGCTAAGTTGAAGGTGACTCCCCTGTCTGATGCTGACTTCGTCCTTTCGCCGTTGATTCTCCCTTCTAGGTTCGTGAATGAGGAGTTTGCTGCTATGCTCGACCCGTACGGGTCTAACGATGAATTAGTTTCATCGGAGACGGCTTCGCAACTCCGGACATCAGCTGAAGCTCTTGGGAACGAGTCGACCGGTCAGTCGCGAGAGTCGCCGAAGGAGCCGTCTCAAAAAGAAGGCGAAGACAGAATGGAGGAGCCGCCGAGGGAACCAGGTGTAACGGAAGAGCCGCTTGCTGAGAAGCCTGCTTCCCCGACTCAAGTTGAGCGGAAGGAGTTGTCTGAAGAGGTTGACGAAGATGAGCCGGCATCGTTAGTCGATCTAGTGGAGAGTCTTGCCACTGATCGTGGTAGTGAAGCCGTAAAAGGGTCGGCATCTGAGTTAGCTGCTACCATCTCCGAAGATCCTTCCGGTTCGAAAGAGAACGCGTCCTAATTGCCTCTTGTTGTATTGATATTTACCTTAGGGATTTTTTTTTGTTGTATTTTCTTCGGAGATTCTGCTGGTCTTTTGTTGTAAAACTTTGGCTCGGTTTGCCGCCTTCTGAGCGTGCTTTAATCCAATATTTTCTATAAAATATGGTTTAAGTATTTGAGAGTTTATCCCAAGTTTACTATCATTTTGCACATATACGTTCCTGAAAGAAAGGTTCCAGATCGGCTAGTCGATGACCTAACGAGTTTAGTCGGCCAAACATTTACTCGTTTAGTCGGATAGCGGTCCGGATTTCCTTCATATGTCGATCCTGATGGGATGCGACTTTTGGTCCCTCAACCAAGTGTCTGATCAGGACATGGCTGATTTGTGGGTGCGAGTATCTGTGTTTTCGTCTGCAGACGGGAATGTGGATATCGCCTTGACCGCGTTTGGTCATTACAAAGTTTGGACTTTGGTGTTGTTACGGCTGCGCCTGATTAGGGTTGCCTACGTACCTCGAAAGAGGATCAAGCCGTTCGTAGTTCGGTTTACCCGAGCAAAAGTGGCTCTTTCAGGGCGCATTTACTCGGGCGAGTAGAAGTGACAGATATGGTGCATCTACTCGTTTGTTTTTGGTTGTTACAGCTGGACCGGTTAAGGCTACCTACGTACCTCGGAAGAGGATCAAGCCGTTCGTAGTTCGATTTACCCGAGCAAAAGTGGCTGTTTTAAGACTCATTTACTCGGGCGAGTAGAAGTGACCACTAGGGTGCATTTACTCGATTTTTTTTTTTTTTTTTTTTTTTTTTTTTTTTTTTTTTTTTTTTTTTTTTTTTTTTTTTTGTGTTTTTTTTTTTTTTTTTTTTTTTTTTTTTTTTTTTTTTTTTTTTTTTTTTTTTTTTTTTTTTTTTTTTTTTTGGAGGCATTTTTAGCCGACTTTGTTTAAGAATAGTAGCGGCGAAGATGCGTGGAGTTCCATGCTCTCGGTACGTCTTCACCGTGTGAAGTTTGAAGGCGGTAGACGCCTGGTTTGATAACCTTGACGACTTTATAAGGTCCTTCCCAGCGTGCACCTAGCTTGCCGGCATTTAGCTCCTTGGTGTTATCGAACACCTTTCGGAGTACAAGATCTCCGAGTGCGAGTGGTCTTGCTTTGACCCGCTTGTTGTAATAGCCCTCGATCTGGTGTTGGTAGTTCTGTATTCGGAGCAATGCTTGATCGCGACGTTCTTCTAGTTCGTCGAGTGCATTGAGGAGCATGTCTTCGTTGAGTTCGATGTGTTGCGGCATCTGAGAACGTCGGAGGCTAGAAACGTTCACTTCGGCTGGAGCCATGGCTTCGACTCCAAATGCGAGAGAAAAGGGGGTTGATTTAGTCGCTCCCCTTGGTGTCGTGCGATGACTCCATAGGACACCATCTAGTTCGTCAGCCCAATGTCCTTTCTTGAGGTCCAGACGCTTTTTGATGCCATCCATGATGAGCTTGTTAGAAGACTCGGCTTGACCGTTTCCTTGCGGATACCTGGGTGTGGAGGGGCTCAGACGGATGTTCCATTTCCCGCAGAAGTCTTTGAAATTTCCAGACATGAATTGTGAACCGTTGTCGGTTACAATTTCATACGGGAGACCGTAACGGCAGATGATGTTCTTCCAGACGAAACCGCGTACTTCCTTGTCTGTCACCTGAGAGAATGCTTCAGCCTCGATCCACTTGGTGAAATAGTCGGTAAGGACTAAGACAAAGCGACGCTGACGGGAAGGAACCATGGGACCAATGATATCCATAGCCCAACGCATGAACGGATAAGGAGCGGTAGAAGTTTGTAACACTTCCGTTGGGCAGTGGATAACGGGGGCATGTCGCTGACATTTGTCGCATTGACGAGAATAGGATTCACAATCGGTGTTCATAGTCGGCCAAAAGAGTCCCGCGTTCCTTATCTTTAAAGCCAGGGCCCGTCCTCCGGAATGGTTTCCTCCAGCACCGTCGTGGGTTTCGGCCATCGCACGTCGGATTTCATCACCGTGAATGCATTTAAGGAGGACCCCGCATGCGTTGTATCTGAAAAGTTCGTCATTCATGACGGCATAATGTGCGCTGCGTCGTTTTAGTCGCCTAGCCTCCCACTTCTCGGTTGGCAGTGTGCCGTGCGAGAGGTAGTTGATAAACTCCGAGCGCCAGTCGATGGTCTGCTGATCGGTCTCAATCATTTCTGTGTCGCTGATGGGGGCAACGAGGGTGGCTGTCTCCTCAGAAACGTTGATGCTTGGTTCGTCGATGCGATGTATTGGAATAGTTCGCTCCATTTGGTCGCGTAGCTTGCTTCCGAGGGCGGCGAGTGCATCTGCACAAACGTTTTCACCACGGGGGACCTTGATGAGCTCGAAGAATTCGAACTCCTTTGCTAACTCTTGAACGATACGGAGGTATGCGTCCATTCGATCGTTGCGGGTATCATAATCTCCGTTGTACTGACCAGCGACGAGTTGAGAATCACAATACGCGCTTACCCGCTTTGCTTTGACTGCCTTGGCTAGACGTAGGCCGGCTATCAATGACTCGTATTCAGCTTCGTTATTTGACGCTGGGAAGNGAACTCCTTTGCTAACTCTTGAACGATACGGAGGTATGCGTCCATTCGATCGTTGCGGGTATCATAATCTCCGTTGTACTGACCAGCGACGAGTTGAGAATCACAATACGCGCTTACCCGCTTTGCTTTGACTGCCTTGGCTAGACGTAGGCCGGCTATCAATGACTCGTATTCAGCTTCGTTATTTGACGCTGGGAAGTCAAAGCTAAACGATTGTCGTATCAGTTCACCAGTCGGGGATTGGAGTTGAACACCAGCGCCTGAACCCTTGTTCGTCGAAGAGCCGTCCACATGTAGTATCCAATTCTGACTCGGGAGCTGGATATCCTGTTCTAGTTCGGGTGCCAGCTCGACAATGAAGTCAGCCAAGACCTGAGCTTTGAGGGCAGTGCGATTTTTATACGTTATGTCAAGCTCCCCGAGTTCCACGGCCCACTTGGTCAGTCGACCGGCGCGATTCGTATTTTGCAAGACAGTTCGGAGGGGTTGGTCGGTTAGCACCTCAACCGAGTGTGATTGAAAGTAGGGTCGAAGCTTCCTAGCCGCTTCCACCACAGCAAGGGCCATCTTCTCGAGAGTCGGGTACCGAGTTTCTGGACCAGTCATGCGCTTGCTTGTGTAGAAGATTGGCTTCTGTTCGCCTCTGTCCTCCTTGATGAGGACGCTACTAACCGCTGCGCTAGAGACAGCGATGTAGAGGGAGAGGACGTCTCCTTCGTCTGGCTTTGCGAGGACTGGGGGGGTGGTGAGATACTTCTTGAGCTGGGAGAAGGCTTCCTCGCACTTATCGTCCCAAACGAATTTCTTGTTTCCACGGAGAAGGTCATAGAAAGGGAGACACTTATCGGTTGATCTAGAAATGAAGCGGTTAAGAGCGGCGATGCGACCGGTTAACCGCTGGACTTCACGGCTATTCTTAGGACTCGGGAGATCGAGTACAGCTGATATTTGCTTCGGGTTGGCTTCAATCCCTCGTTGGGTAACGATGTATCCTAGAAACTCGCCGGAGGAGACTCCGAACGTACACTTCGCAGGGTTCAGCTTCATCCCGTACTTGTTTAGCGTTCCGAAGCAGTCTCGTAAATGGTTAAGGTGATCTTTGGCATGAAGCGACTTGACGAGCATGTCATCGATATAGACCTCCATGGTGTTACCGAGTTTATCAGCGAACATACGGTTGACGAGTCGCTGGTAGGTAGCACCGGCATTCTTCAACCCGAATGGCATGACTTTATAACA
>CAKOAT010113044.1:0-24269 GCA_932364175.1 Eruca vesicaria subsp. sativa
AGGTTTGAAGAGAAATAGAAGATTTCCGCAGAAGAAAAGGAAGGATCGAGAAGAATGGAAATTTCCCGATTTAAGTCAAATCTGGGCGAAATGGAAAGATCGGATTGCCAAGACAAGGAGTATATAAAGAGGAGGTCTAGGGCAGAAGCAAAGGGACACGAAATTCAGAGCTCTCACCACCAAAACTAGCATTTAGGAACTTTTCCGTTTTTCTGTTAGCGAGCTGCGTCTCAATTAGGGTTTTCGTTCTTAAGCCTTTTCAGCTACTCTTTTGTACCAGTTCTACGCAGATTCGGAATAAGAAACTCTTTGCTCTCTTTGTTTTTCGTTTATTCTCGTTTTAATTCTATGTTATCGTTTTCTTATTTTCGTTGTGCGGTTCTCGCAGATAGCCGGTTCCTCTGGAAACTTAGGGTTTTTCCCGAAGTTTCCTTATTTACGATTTATTTGACAGTAGGGTGAAATCGACTCCCACATATAATATAATTCTTTTTGAAAAATTTAATAATTGATTAAAATTTAATTAAAATAAAACTAGAATATTTATATCAAATATGAAAATATATCATATAATTGTAACTAAAAAAATATTTTATAGAGTATTTTTTATATACACAGAATCTTAATTTTATCTACATAATAATCTCTTACAGAAATCATTAGTTTAAATAGAATCATAAGTTTATGAAATCTTAAAAAAAATTAAAATAAATCCGGTCAGGTTAATTTTAACTTCCTCATTATTTTTAAAATAAAAATATTAAAATCTTATTTGTAGAAGGAAAAATATAAGACTACATAAGAGATATTTACATCTGTATAATTCTAGAGTTTCTTCTTTTTTTTTTAAATATATCTTATTATGTAAATATTAGTTATTCAAAGTTATGATCGCGACAAGTAGCAATAAAATCGTGAGATTAAGACTTGTGTCAAAAAAAAATATCATAAATATAAAATTAATTTATAATAAAATATTTGATAGTATTGTTTTCCTTTTTAAAATCCTAAATCAAAAATAATTGTAAATTGTTATTTGAAAGTATTTTTTTTAAATCCTAAATTCCATATTATAATTCTTACAAAAGAAAAATTATAAAATAAAATTTTCAAAAAAATATATAAAGCGAAAACGAATTATAAATTTTAAAAATACTTATAAAAAATATTTAATATAACTTTTCTTTTTTGAAAATCCTAAACAAAAGAGGTGTAAAAGTAAATCAACTATTTTTTGTAAATAACTAACTTTGTTGTTTAAAAAATGTCCATACTTTAAAATTAATAAACCAAAAGAACGACAAGTATATATAGGTCTAACTGCTTAAGATTTCTCATATATTTTTTCACATAACACAATAATATTTACAACAAAATATTACGTGGGTATTTTTTTATTTTCATGATACATACGCTAATTTTACTATTATGACACTTTCTACATCTTATGATGATGTTGTAACTGTTGTAAAATTATGATGATGTCGTTGTAAATGAGTACATATAAATATTATGAATAAGTGTTTGTAAGTGTAAGAAAATTTAAAACTAATTTTAATATCACTTTATTACAATATTAGGTTTTACATGTTTATAAGTGTCATGCGTCACTTTTACCTCTACTTTTTACAATTTATTTCTTTTTTCTTCTAACTTAAATTTTTATTAGTTTCTTAAAGTAAAAATGAACTCATATACAGTAGTTGTTTAACATATGTTCAGTTAAATATTTGTTTTTATTAAGTGTAGTACACTTTACTATAACTAAAAAAGTTTTTGTCACAAATATAAACTTAAAAAATAAAAATGACCAAAATAAATTTAAATATTTTATCAAAAGAAGTAAATATATACTTATACTCCTACGGTTAATTAATCTAGACATTAGGGTTTAGAGTTAAAAGGTAGGGTTTAGGGTTGAAGGTTTTAAAAAGAAAGAAAAAAATACTATTTTAGTCATTTTAGTTTTTGAGGTCTATTTTTGTGACAAAAACTTAAAAATATCTATTTGAGAGAATTTCCCTTAGTATAAAGTGAAGAGCAAAAAAAATGAAAATGAATAACAAACTTATAGAAATGAATTTTATATCACATGACCAGAAAGTAAATATATTCTTTTTAAAAAACGAATATCTTTTTCTTATTAAAATTAATTTGTTATAAATATAAGAAAATAGAATTTAAGAATGTACACATCAATCAATTAGAATTTTTTTTGAAGATGAGTTACGTGAAAGAAATCTTATTTAAATCTATAACTTTAATATGCATCTATAACTTTAATATGCAAGTTTGCATTAGAAACTATAAAGTTTTTTTATCACAAATTTGAAATATAACTTATTAAATGAACAACATCTGTAAGACAACAATTTCTTCAATTGTCCTATGAAAAAAAATTGATTTCAAAATTATGAAAAAATTATTCAACTGAAAGGTACAACAAATGAATTATATTTTATATTCATAATGTTTATATACATATACATGTATAACTAAAGAGAATATATCAAAATTATGAAAAAAATATGTTTGTAGTTAAACTATGCCCATACTCCAAAAAGTTTCTTTAATTTTGTTGTTAAGAATGTTGGTTTTACAATTGTAAGCAACATATAAGTGTTGCAAGGTTCCAATAAATTTTCATCAAGACAATAAGTGCGACAACAATCATGATAACATGCTTTTGAATTACTTGAAAGAACAAATTTCATTATTTTGAATGAAACATCTAATGTACCATCAATTTGTGTTTGAAGCTATTGATAAGAGTTTGTGAAACATCTTGGCAGATTCAGACGCAATAAAAAGCTTTGGCGGAAAAACAATATTTCTAAACGGTGCTTTTAGATGAACTCTACCAATCTTATCACAAGAAATGAGTCAAAAAGGTATTATAATAACATTCAACCATTCATATTTATGAAATTACTATTAAATATTCACTGTTAAGAAAAATATGAAATCACTCCAAAGTGAGAAGATTTGGATAAATGGTATGGATCGGTGTTGGCACAACACTTAAAGTTTGAACAAAAAATATTTTATATTTTCCAAATCTTATATTCTCTCACGGAAAATTGTATGTCACACTATTAAATTTGTCAGTACAATGGTATCACTTCAAATTCTTAACAAGCACATAATATAATGATAATAGTGTTCTAAAAATATTAAAAAGTTTTCATTAGTATATAATATACCGAGAAAGAGATGAACTACAAATATTTATGCTACGGTAAATAAGTGTGATGTTTGTCCAATAACATAGTTGATATTGAGTTGACTATTAAAAAAATATTGATCAATTATACATTAAGTATTTTGAATTGTGTTGTTTTAAATTTTTAAACAAAAATATGGAGGGTTTACAACAATATTTATTTATATATTTCAGTTACCTACAACTAATATTATAATTAAAAATTGAAAAGAAAATTAAATTGAACTATAAATTAACTAATATTATAAATATTATGATTAACTAATAATATAAATTAAATAATTATTAATAATTTTTTAAAGCATCATAATTACTGAAACATAAATATTAATCAAAATTCATGGTGCAAACCAAATTATTATTTATTAATAATTTTAACACCAACATATAAAAAACCTAAAATAGATGTTCAAAAACTTTTCAATCTTTCTTTATTCCATAAAAGGAAAACATCAAATAAAATCGGTGTTTTTGCTCGGGTCCACATCTAGTAGAAAATACATTGGAGATCGTCTTATAGTTTCCTTGTTTGTATTTTACTAGGGTGTTTTGTCTGCACGTGCGGGTCTAATCTTTTTATGAATACTTATTAGTATATATCTTCTTAATTAATAAACAAATAGGTAATTGTTTATTATTTATTCAAGAATTTAAATCAAACATACAATTATTTATATATAACAAAAAAATTTCATCAAAATATATATGCTTATTGTTGTTTTAAATTTTTAAATACATTCACATATTATTAAAAATTTAGAAAATACCTTTATACAAATATTTTTGCTTGATTAATCTTTAATTATAAATTGTTTTATGCTTCAATTTTAAAATTTTATAATAGAATAATATTATTTTCAAAAGTAAGAAAATCAGTTATATATATAAAAATTACGATATATATAACATTATCATGTTGTACAATATTATTTTCAGATAACAACAATATATATAAGAATTATCTTATTTTGAATTTTATTATTTTGATAAATTTATTATATTAATTTATCAATTATCTAAGATAATAACATATTAATCTATATTATTTTATAAATTTCGTTTTTAATTGTATTATAAATTATTTATCTAAATTTCCTTAAATATTATTTATTATAAATATTAACCACTATAATTTTTAACGTGAGAGCTATAATACGAAAAAGAACTTCAAAAATAACAATATACATAAATAAATAATTTAGAAAATATATTTATACTAATTTTTTTGGGTGATTAATATTTATTATAAGTTGTTTTATATTTTTATTTTAAAAATTTATAATAGATAATATTATTTCAGAAGCCAAAAATCATTATATATAAAATTATGATATATATATATATATATAAGAATTAACATGTTGCTACAATGTTATTTCCCGATAACAACAATATATATAAGATTATCTTATTTTGAATTTTGTTATTTTCAGACATTTATTATATTTGAATTTTTTATTTTCATACATTTATTGTATTAATTATTATCAATTATCTAAGATAATAGCATACTAATCTAATATTTATTTTATAAAACTCGTTTTAATTATATTAGAAATTGTATATAAAAATTTTACTAAGGATGGTATAGATATTAACAACTCTAATTTTTAAGGTGAAAATATGAATGCTAAAAAGCATATAGATATGTAAGTCAACAGTCTTAAAAATAAGAATCTGTCGGCGATGGCAATAATGTTGACGACATTTGTGAGTACTCCGCAACCGCTTGTTTGAGATGTGACTGCTGCGAGATCTCCGGCGTGGATGCCAAGATGAACGATGATTGTCTCTAGGGTCAAGGTGAAGGACCATGACAACAAATGTACCAACACTTTTCCTGTGCCGGTCCGGACTCGTCCGGCGCCCAAAGCGGTTCAGAAAAATGTTGCCCTTTTACTATAACTAAATTTTACTGTATTTTAACTATATAATCAAAATTGTATCAAATATTATTAAAACTCAAATTATTTTCGAAAGAAAATAAAAACATCAAAACATTATTTGCAGATCATATTGTCCCAGGTATTCCACAACCTAAATATATTTTGAATATGCCCCTGTTCTTTTTAACTTATGTGGGAACCGAAATTCACACCGTTGATTTCCATGAGTTAAGGAACTTAAGGAAAACCCTAATTTCCTAGAGGCCCCGGATATCTGCTAAACCACACGCCAAGCAATCAGAACACGAGGATGACAGTAAAAACAATATGAAAATCAAAATAGAGAGCAAAGAGGTTTCTTATTCCGAATCAGTGTAAGAGCGGTAAAACGAGGTAAATCCTTGGATACAAGAGCTGACGGCGAGTTTTCCAGTTCTAGCAACCTAAGAATAAAACCCTAGTTGAGACGCAACTCGATAACAAAAACGGAAAATTGCCTGAATGCTAAGTTTTTCTGTGTGATGAGAGCTCTGAAAAATTGGTCCTTTCTTCTTTTCCTAAACCTTGTGCGTATATACTCCTCTCCTAGGCGGTTTAGCCTTTCTTTTTCCGCCTTGATTCGTGTTTTTCGGAAATCTTCCATTTCTCTCCATTCTCCATTTTTATCTTGGAAAACTTCTATTTTTCTCTGAACTTAACATTTATCTTCTTCCTGCACATAAATGGACTTCGTCTAAAGTCGCGTATGGGCCTTTATCGTGTTTTAGGACTTTTTGGGCCGTTTTGTGTCTTTGTCGTTTTACGACTTTAGACGAGATTGTTCCGTGATACGATGGCGTTTTAATAAAAAATCTCGAGTTAATCATATAGTTTGGCAATCTCTGGTGTTTTGTTTAACCATTGTCGTTTTATACAATTTACTCGAGTTTTTACGAGAAAACAAGTCCTTTACGGTTTTTATCATAAAACTCCAACGATAAGACGGATCGAGACGAAATGAGAGATGTTCCGATCATGGTTCAGAGTACGGTCGGGTCGAGGGACGTATGCCTTGCGTCTGGGCCATGTGGAGTGTAAGGCTAAATTTGCCAGTCGGACAATCGTGGATTGTTTTACTCAATTTTCCGATGATTTCCATGATGACGATTGTTAAGTTTACGGAATTCCTTTGTTCGTAAAATCTTTATAATTCTTCTCGACGCTTTTTCATATTCTTATAAACTTATTCTTAACTTTGCAAAAAAATTTGGTCGTTTATTCCGTCGTAACCGATTTTGACCCCAACAACTTATCACTATCGCAAAACACAATTAACCACAACGGTCATGAAGTAGCATTAGCCTGTTTTTCTTTTCACTGCGGAAATCAGCGAGGCTTATAAGGAAAGAGATATGAAAGCTGTGACGTTTTTGGTCATATATTGAAACAGTGTGTTTCTGACTTACTGACATATTACAAATTTTAACGTCATTGTAGACAGAGGGGTGAATTCATTAAAAAACTGATTTTGGGGAGGAGGGAGAGGGGTTTTCCGTGTTACGTTTTTAATTGAGGGGTTTGTACCCAAATCAAACATTCTTGAGGGTTTTTATGTTAAAAATCCTAATATTATTGATTATTTATTATTAACCCGGTGCAATATCTCATAATCAACAATTCACAAACATCCCACAAACGCACCAGATTCTAACCGCTGTACCAGTCGTATAAATCACTTAATAATTCTTGAAACCACAACCACCAGCATCTGCAAACTTCTGCAACCGCATTCGCAATCGCTACGTTTGAACCGGTCCCTAAATTTCAATCTTATAGTCAAAGTAGTATGAGGGATGGCAATACAATCCTAAGTTGTTTTAAACAATGAGAATTCAGTCATTTGCCTAATCAAATCATCCAGATGTAGTTGAGTGCTATCAAGTAACTAGCAAGAAATCAATTTCACAAGAGCAATGAAACTAAACAAGTATTCAATCAAGAGTTAAATATGGATGCATGGGCAACGGCACTGTTTTAAGATGATCAAGATTCAATCTATAGTGCTCATACGATTATCATCTATATTATATATGTGTGCACAACTACAAGTAGATTAATCTATTTCCATAGAAATAATTTGTATGGTACTCAAGCATTAGACATCAATTTCTATTGGCTTAACACTATCAAGCTGATAAGGATAAAGTTTGCTTCTCAAGTAGTTGTAGTACAAGAAGTACCAGTCCAATGTTAAGACAATTCTAAGCACTAGGAATGCAAGTCATACAACTTAATCCAAGTGCAATCATTGTAATCAAAATGATAAGTAACATTTTGTAATTAAGATAACTATTAACCAAAACAATGGAAAAAACAAGTTAAGTGTTCAAACAGATTAATCAAAAGGATTCATAGGGTTAGGCATTTGACTTCAAGTGATGAAGATTCAACTGGTAATTAATAGAAATATCAATACAGAAAAATGACTTTAAATGTTCTAATTCAAAAGGCTCGTGAAAAGAATCTCTCTTGCATCAAGAAAACATTTGGTAGTACTTTCCATGTTCTGAGAAACTTCTCTTCCATAATATGTATGTTATGTTTTAGCAGACATCACCCGTGGAATGTCAACCAAAAAATTATCAAAGGATAAAAGTAAACCAGACTGCTTCCTAAAGATGGTATGATGATTTTTTTTTGTTTTGTTTTATGTTATATGTGAGTGATGCAACTTCTCTGGTTATGCTATTTCAGTGTTGTGTTACCTTGAATCTGGTGGATTAGATGTTTTCTTAATATATCTGATTTTTTGGTAAACCTAAATTTTATTTCTTTAGCTTACCTTTACATTCCAATCAATGTAGACTATATATGAAGTTTTGAAAAAAGGTGGAAGCTTAAAGGATGTCCACATTGGAGTTCCAATTTGTTTCTTCTTATGTAAGTAACTTTGCTATCTCTTACTTTTAAGGCTCTGGTTCAATCAATCTTCTCCTCTTTGGTGAAGTCTTACGTTCCTCTCTGTTTTTTCTCTACATTAAAGAGTATCAAATATGAAGTTAGCGATGTTGTTTAGCTACTTCCAAGCCAAAACTCTTCAGCAATAGATGCGTTTATAGAGAATGCTATAATATGGAGGCTGAATTATTCATCACAGTAAGTAGCTCCACTCATGGGATCGATTAAATCTGTTTTATAATTCTAAAAAATCCTTGCAATAATCTACCCCTATAACTAAAGGTAAACCATCTACATGTACCGGATTTTTCTGAATGGTATCAGGCAATACAAAATGAGTTAGCTCAATCAACTGAAGTTAGCGGATAATAAGTTACTTCTGTTTGGCTCACTTATTATATAAGCTTCAGCCTTCAGTATGTATATTTGAATACATGTTATTCATATTATTATTACTACTAGTTATTTCCATACTAAACATAGATAAAGTTGTTTGATGTTATGATATTCAATCCTAATTTCGTTTCTGTTAGCTAAATTTCATAATATAATGTTAAAATTTATTGGACTATTTTTATTTTGGAAGTGTGAATATTTTGATAGGTTTATTTTATTTAGATCATTTATTTTAATTTCTACTCTTATTGTCGTTGTCAGATTATCTTGTATTACTTTTCTCATTTAGATTGTACAAATATTTTTCATATCAGTTTTGGGTGTGTTTGATGTTCTCTTTTGAATTCATGACATAATATTTTAAAAGAATTGCTCATTTATTTAGTTATATAATTATCTTAGCTTCAAAAATTAATTTTTTTGCGTTTTAAATATGGTTATAGGTCGGTTTCTATGGTTAAACCCGTACCTAATTGAAAAGATTCCTTATTTTTGGATCAAAGCCGCTTTCTTTGAAAATGTTTTGTCATGACACTCACAAACGCTAAAAACGGAAATGGGTTCTTTGATACTCAAATTGTTGCGCTTCTGCTTTGTTGATTCAGCATGCTGCTTCTATCCTCGTATAAAAGTGTTTTCTTTAATAAACTCTTGCAGATTTGTTTACCTCATAAGGAAGATGTTGTTTTTGTTGTATCCACTACTGGGCAAGGAGACTCTCCAGTTATTCTTCTGAATTCATATTCAGCATTTCATTTCTCTCTATCTAGTACTAGTTTTATGTTTATGTTCCTCATTATATGATCAAGAATGCAGTGCTAGTGTCAAACATATTATTTATTCATTAAAGATATTTTGCCTTATTCAACTTTAGTCAGCTTTGAATGTCTTGTGTAGTCTTTCTCTCAAGACGAAAAGCGATTTCCTTCCAAATTTATCTTAGATTCGTCAAAATTGAGGCATCCAAACTAGTAATTACAGTCCTAAAAATAAAGATTCAGTCAGATACCGTATAAAATGTTGTTGTAGAACAAAATCAGAGGATACCTGATAGACGATAGAATGGAAATAAATCAAATTTTTATTAAAACAAAATACAAATATTGACTAGTAAATCAGTTAGCATAACAGATTGTTTATAACTACAATTATAAATAGTCTTCAAATATTCACGTAAGTCACACAAACAACATATAATTACAATAGAAATACAATTTACATAATAGAAATGGAGAAAGTAGCATTCATATTCATCGGTCTTATACTTTTCTCAACATGTAAGTTCATCCTAAATCATATATTAGTTATTCATCACCATTATATATTTCTGATTTTCACCATCGTTATTATCATCAGTCCATCATGATGAACATATTAATTATTAACAATATATATTATCATGTCTTACTTTAACAGGCACTCAGATTCTAGCACAATCTTGTCAAAATGTCTCTGATTGTGTTCATATGAAATGTGTAACGAAGATCAAATGTGAGAACAACCATTGTAAATGCGTCGATACAAAACACAGAGCTTTACCACTTGACACGAACTGTGGTGTTGCTGCTTGCATTGACGTTTGCAAGGCGAAAGGTGAACAAGCTTATGCGTGTATCCTAAACCAGTGTTATTGCCGTAAACCTCCTATGTAATAATATTGGCATGTTCAACTACTTTCATTTCCATAAACTCTTGTGCAACACTTTTATTATACTAGTCTTTTCTATAAAGAGAAAATAATAAAATAGAATATTAATATTTCAAATCTACACAATTTTTCATCAGTTGTCTTCTTCTATGGTATTGCTTCCGTCTTGGTGATAAAAATTAAGGGTATGACTAATTTATCGCCACCACTCGTAAACACAACTTTTGCGGTTGGTAATGGTTGTTGACGTTTTTGCAACAATCACCAAAAAGCCATAAATCTCTCACAATCGCTTTAAACCTCTTAAATAAATTAAAAAACTGGTGTCTTTCTCGCCGGCATTTGTGGTTGCGGGTGGATAAATAAATTAAAACTTATATTCTAAAATATTTTAAAATTTAAAATAAAATATAAAATGGAAATATTATAAATAAATATACATACATTTTACATCATATATTTTAATTTTGTTCACAATCAAAATCGTAAATTATTTTATAAAAAGTTTAAATAAATAATATTCACTATACATATATAAATATATATTCATACATAAACGAAAAAATATTCTGTTAACAATTTAATATAAATCTTCAAAAGAAAATTTATTGAAATTATAACTTTCATAAAAATTAAATAATTAATTAAATAAACATAATAAGATTATTATTTATATTATAATAATTATTATTATATTAGATCACAATAGTATGTTTTGATATTTTTATAATGTTATAATATAATATTATTGATCATTTATTATTAAACCGGTGCAATATCTCATAATCAACCATTCACAACATCCCACAAACGCACCAGTTTCTAACCGCTATACCAGTCATATAAATCGCTTAATAAATCTAGAAATCACAACCACCAACATCCGCAAACTCCTGCAACCACATTCGTAATCGCTAAGTTTGAACCGGTCCCTAAATTCAATCTTATAGTCAAGGTAGTATCAGGGATGTCAATACAATCCTAAGTTGTTTAAAACAATGAGAATACAGTCATTTGCCTAATCAAAACAATCCAGATGTAGTTGAGTGGTATCAAGTAACTAGAAAGAAATCAATTTCACAAGAGCAATGTAACTGAACACGTATTTAATTAAGCGTTAAATATGGATTCATGGGCAAGGGCACTGATTAAGATGATCAAGATTCAATCTAGAGTGCTCATACGATTATCATATATGTTTTATATGTCTACACAATTACAAGTAGATTAATCTATTTCCATAGCAATAATTCGTATGCTACTCAAGCATTAGACATCAATTTCCATTGGCTTAAACACTATTAATATGATAAGGATAAAGTTTGCTTCTCAAGTAGTTGTAGTACAAGAAGTATCAATCCAATGTTAAGACCATTCTAAGCACTAAGAATGCAAGTCATACAACTTAATCCAAGTGTAATCATTGTAATCAATTTGATAAGTAACAGTTTATAATTAAGATAACTATTAACCAAAACAATGGAAAAAACAAGCTAAGTGTTCAAACAGTTTAACCAAAAGGATTCATAGGGTTAGGCATTTGACTTCAAATGATTAAGATTCAACAGGTAATTAATAGAAATATCAAAATAGAAAATAACTTTAAATGTTATGATTCAAATGACTTGTGAATCGCCTTTGCATCAAGAAAACGTTTGGTAGCACTTTACATGTTCTGGGAAACTTCTCTTCCATAATATGTATGTTATGTTTTAGCAGACATTATACAAAGAGCCCGTGGAGTGTCAACCAAAAATTTATCAACGGATAAAAGTAAACCAGACTGCTTCCTAAAGATGGTATGATGATTTTTTTTTATGTTATATGTGAGTGATGCAACCTCTTTGGTTATGCTATTTCAGTGTTGTGTTACCTTGAATCTGGTGGAATAGATGTTTTCTTAATATATCTGATTTTTTTGGTAAGCCTAAATTTTATTTCGTTAGCTTACATTTACATTCCAAGCAATGTAGACTAGAAATGAAGTTTTGACAAAAGGTGGAAGCACAAAGGATGTCCACAACTTGGAGTTCCGATTTGTTTCTTCTTCTGTAAGTAACTTTGCTATCACTTACTTTTAAGCCGTTGGTTCAATCAATCTTCTCTTCTTTGGTGAAGTCTAACGTTCATCTTTGTTTTTTTCCACATTAAAGAGTATCAAATATGAAGTTGGCGATGTTGTTGAGCTACCTCCAAGCCAAAATCCTTCAGCAATAGATGCGTTTATAGAGAACGCTATAATATGGAGGCAGAATTATTCATCACAGTAAGTAGCTCCACTCTTGGGTTCGATTAAATCTGTTTTATAATTCTAAAAGATCTTTGCAATAATCTACCCCTATAACTAAAGGTAAACCATCTCCATGTACCGGATTTATCTGAATGGTATCAGGCAATACAAAATGAGTTAGCTCAATCAACTGAAGTTAGCGGATAATGAGTTACTTCAGTTTGGCTCACTTATTATATAAGCTTCAGCCTTGAGTATGTATATTTGAATACATATCATTCATATTATTATTACTATTAGTTACTTCCATACCAAACATAGATAATGTTAAAATTTATTGGACTATTTTTATTTTGGAAATGTGCATATTTTGATAGGTTTATCTTATTTAGATCATTTAGTTTGACTTCTACTCTTATTGTCGTTGTCAGATTATCTTGTATTACTTTTCTCATTTAGATTGTACAAATATTTTTTCATAACAGTTTTGGGTGTGTTTGATGTTCTCTTTTGAATTCATGACATAATATTTTAAAAGAATTGCTCATTTATTTAGATATATATTTATCTTAGCTTCAAAAATTAAATTTTTTCGTTTCAAATATGGCTATAGATCGGTTTCTATGGTTAAGCCAGTACCTAATTGAAAAGATTCCTTATTTTGGGATCAAAGCCGCTTTCTTTGAAAATGTTTTGTCATGACACTCACAAACTCTAAAAAAGGAAACGGGTTCGTTGATACTCAAATTGTTGCGCTTCTGCTTTGTTGATTCAGCATGCTGCTTCTATCCTCATATACCTTATTGGTTTTGAAGATTCTCTTTCTTTTGAGCTTGAAGCGGGTTTTGTTCATTTTTATCTTCTTTGTCATCTTTCGCTTATAATCTATGGATCTATGTTCTCAATTTTTTTGTAGTTACACCGTAGCAGGTACAATCCTGTTGGTGAGGCAGAGGAAGATCAATTGTTCTACTAAATTAAATATGAGAGCAGATCATAAGAAGCCTCTGTTTTAAAGTCAAATGGAGGACCTGTTATGAAATTTTAAATATAAAATCTTCCATTTTCAACTCATATTCCGTGATATTTTGACATGGGAAAATCATGTATGCTTGCTTTAACGGTTGAGGCCTACGATAGAAGTATCCATTCCTTGGAATCTGCTACATATTCATGAACTTAGACTAATGTAACAATGAATTGTATTCATATTGCTCAATTAAATATTTTTCATCTTCAAATTAAGAAGCTTTACTTCTTCTCAGGTGCCAAATATAATCTATAATCAACATGTTGGGACTGGCTTCTGTTGGGCCCAAATATGGCCCGATTAGCTAAAAATAGCAGATCAATTAATCCAGCCTAATGATGGGCTGCAATTGAGTTATCATTTCGAGACAGATCGAAGCTCACCTAAAGAGGGAGGCTGTTTCCGGGGATTCTTACAAGAGAGGTCACGGAAACGAGGTCACGGAAAAGAGGTCACGGAAGAGAGGTCACGGAAAAGAGGTCCGACTTCTCTTTTGGGGGACCTAACAAATATAGCTCAGGATACAGAGTAAAAGGCGTACGATTCAGTCAAAGTCAGGCTGTTGCAAATCCCACAACTTACGGAGGCAATCTCGGAGGTTCATTGGGAGAAGTTAAACGTGACGTAGGGCTATTTAAAGGGAGAAGAGAGGAAGAAGAAAGAGAGAGATTTTTGGCTATTAATTTTCACATACATTATTACTCACAAGTCATTCAGCGATTTCGTTGTATTCATCTTAATCATCTTTGTAACCCTTATTCATCAATACAATCATATTCATTCTTTAAGTTCTAACAGGATTCGCCCACGATTGTCTTTTCCCCAATCTAAACCTAACCTAAACTAGAGAGTGAGTTTTACCCCTCACATTTTGGTGCCGTCTGTGGGGACGAGATAATTGAATCCTTCACTCCGTAACTTTAGAATGGATCCATCCAACCAGGCAACGAGCCCATCTATCCCTGATCCCGTGATCCAGATCGACGGCTCACCGAACAGGAGAGACCCGGATCCTCAGAATCCGGAACCTCGATCCGCCGATCACCGATCCGAGCAACAGCCTACGGCTAATGCTCAACCGAACCAAACTGGAATAACTAACCCAAGATCTTCCAGTGGAAACAACTCTGGGGTTACACACCCCGAAAACCCTCAGCATCAACCCGCTCTGAATCATTCGGAAGCTTAACTATCCGAGATGCGTCGAATGATGGTGCAATTGGTAGAAAGAGCTCATGATAATGAGCGCACGTTGCAACAGCTAACTGCTCGCAGCAACGATTCGAAGAGGTGACTAGATCTCTAATTGAGACAATTCATCTGTCGCAACGTCAAGGATCGGGAGTCACCTTCCGAGACCGACTGACCGAACCTACTTTCCCTCGCGGACGTCTGGACTTTTCCCCCAACAGCACTGCTCAAGATGGGCAAGAATCTGTTCTCCGGACACCTCATGCTGGAACAACCCCAGCATTCAGTCCACCCGTAACCAGTGCTATGGGAAGTAACATACAAACAACAAGCTCTGCACCCAACAGGGTTCCCGAAAAAAGCACACGTTTACCTCCTCCACCACCTGTTTTCAGGTCCGGAGAAGGAATATCCTTCCCTCTTAGGGGAAGAGCATCAGCTTCTGCTTATCACACTGGGAGCGAGATCCCAAACCGAGACAGCCACCAGAGGACGGAAGCTGATCCTACAGCTCACCTCCCTGGTCGCATCCCTCAAAATGGCCCTAGAGCTAGCGTGCGATTTAGCCCACCTAATGCTTGGGAGAACGACCATACTCAACTCCATCAAGAATCTCCCCATCAGATTCATCTTGACGACCCAACCGTTCTTCCCCTAGAGGGACCTGAGGCTATCCGCTGATACATGGAGCAAACTCACGCAGCTCTCCAAAAGTTGAACGCTCAAGTCCACAAAGCAACAAGCTCAGCCCCCGAAATCGAGAGCTTGATTGAAGAAACCCGTGGAACCCCATTCACAAACAAAATCGCTAGCTCTTACATAAGAGATACCCGAAAGATTAGGATCCCCAAATATGATGGGACCTCGGACCCTAAGGCTTATTTGAGAGCCTTCCGATCAGCTATAGTGAAAGCTCACTTCACAAGAGAAGAATGTGAAGCAGGTTATTGCAGAACCTTTGCCGAGAACCTGGTCGGAAAAGCTCTCAAATGGTTTTCGAGCCTCGAGCCGAACTCAATAGATAACTTCGACCAGCTCACCAATGCCTTCATGAAGCAGTACTCGACCCATATCCTCAAGCAAGCTTCCGAGATCGACCTCTGGAAAATCAGGCAAGGAATGGGAGATTCGTTACGAATCTATATCGAGAAATTCAGAGCAGTCAGAACTAAGCTCTCGAATCCCAACGATCAAGTTGCCATCGAAGCCCTTAGAAGAGGTCTCTGGTACAAATCAGAATTCTGGTCCGAGCTAACGCTTAATCCTCCCCCAACTATCGATGATGCCCTTCATAAAGCGTCAATATATATTACCTTGGAAGAGGAAACAGCTGCGCTAGATAAAATCCATAAGAAATCCCAGAGTCACCCAAAAGGTGAAACCTCGGAAGCAAAAGGATCTTCCAGAAAAGGGAGCTCCCGGAATAATCAGACCCAGGGAGAACATTCTTATGCTGTCGAGGAAGTCCAACAGGAGAAACTTGTTGCCGCAACAAGCAAAACCCCTTGGTCAAAAGGCTACGATGAGAACAAACACTGCTCTTATCACGATCGAAAAGGGCACTCAACTGAGGAATGTTGGGACCTCCAACGACAGTTGGCAGCTAAATTCGTAGTTGGGAAACTGAAGGACGTGGAACTCAAAAAACCACCTCCTTACCAGAAAAGAGGTCCCAGAGATACCTCTCTGAAACGCGAAAGATCACCTGAGAATGAAACAGACTCGCCACCGCCAGCTCCCAAGAAAAGAGTTGACATGATTCTTGGGAAATTTCCCCAAGGGAAAAGTCTACAAATCGAGACCCTCCTAAGCAATCCACCACCTCAATCGAGCTCCAGTTCGAGGGTGGATTATATCCTCGGAGGCTCCGATATATGTCAAGACTCCGTTAATTCAATCAAGAGTCACGTACGGAGGGCTGTTTGCAACGCTCAATCTAAGCCTCCCAACCCTGAATCCAATACTAAGATTTCTTTATAGGAGAGCGAGACATCAGATCTCGACAGACCTCACGATGATGCCTTAATCGTCACCCTGAACATAGCAGGTTACGAGGTGCATAAGCTGATGGTTGACACCGGTAGCTCGGTCGACCTCATCTTCTATAACGCTCTGAAAGGGATGGAAATAGATGACTACGAAATTATTGGTCAGAAAGCTAACCTTGTAGGCTTCTCCGGGGAAACAGTTACCTCCTTGGTAACCATCAAGCTCCCGGTCATAGCTGGAGGAATCATGAAAATGACCAATTTTTTAGTCATCGACAGACCCTCCCCATTTCACGCGATCCTAGGAAGACCCTGGATTCATAAGATGAAGGCGGTAGCCTCCACTTATCACCAATGCGTGAAATTTCCGACACCTGACGGAATAACCACCGTACGAGGTAGCCAGAAGATCTCCAGGATCTGTTACTTGATAGGATTCGGAATCCTCAAGGAATCACCCCGATAGCAATTACAGATCCAGGAAAGTCGAGAGATGCAACAGAATATTCGAGGTCCCCCTAGGAACCTAACCGAACGAGTTAGCATCGACGACTCTGACCCCGAGAAACAAGTGAACATCGGATCAGAGCTACCTCTCAAAACTAAAAAGGAGTTAATCGACTTCCTGAAAAGCAACGTCAAAACGTTTGCATGGACCACCAGCGACATGAAGGGTATAGACCCAAACGTCACCACTCACAAGCTCAATGTAGATCCTACTTTCAAACCGATCAAACAAAAACGCCGTAAGCTAGGCCTCGAAAAAGCCCACGCCGTCAACGACGAAGTAGATCGACTCACGAAAGCAGGGTCCATCCGAGACGTACACTACCCCGATTGGCTGGCTAACCCCGTAGTAGTGAAAAAGAAAAACGGGAAGTGGAGAATCTCTGTAGACTTCACCGACCTAAACAAGGCTTGCCCTAAAGATAGCTTCCCGCTACCTCACATTGATCGCCTCGTTGAGGTGACAGCTGGCCGTCAGCTCTTGTCCTTTATGGATGCTTTCTCGGGGTATAATCAAATCATGATGAATCCCGAAGATCAAGAAAAAACTGTGTTCAAAACCGAACGCGGAACCTACTGTTACAAGGTAATGCCATTCGGATTAAAAAAGGCGGGAGCTACCTACCAAAGGCTTATGAACAAAATGTTCGCCGGACAGCTCGGAAAAACCATGGAGGTATACATTGACGATATGCTGGTTAAATCCTCAGCTGGGGAAAATCACATCTCCCACCTAGAATGCTTTGATATCCTCAACAAATACGATATGAAACTAAACCCCGCAAAATGCACCTTCAGAGTGCCCTCGGGCGAATTTCTCGGTTACCTCGTAACCGAGAGAGGTATCGAAGCCAACCCAAAACAGATAGCGACCTTCCTGGAAATGATGTCACCTAAGACAACCAAGGAGGTATAAAGACTGACTGGACGATTCGCCTCTTTGAACCGATTTGTATCTAAGTCCACCGATAAATGCCTCCCGTTCTACAAACTTCTAAAAAACAATAAGAAGTTTCTATGGGACGATAAATGCGAGGAAGCCTTCAAACAATTGAAAGCTTACCTCTCCGAGCCTCCGATCCTATCCAAACCAGTAACAGGAGAACCCCTGTACCTATACATCGCCGTATCAACCGCTGCAGTTAGCGGTGTGCTGGTACGAGAGGAGCAAAACGAGCAAAGACCTGTCTATTACACAAGCAAAAGTCTAATAGACGCCGAGACCAGATACCTTACCATGGAAAAGTTAGCTCTGGCAGTCGTAACAGCTGCCAGAAAGCTACGACCTTACTTCCATTCACACTCGATCGTGGTAATGACCTCACAGCCAATACGCACGATTCTGCACAGTCCTAGCCAATCAGGACGATTAGCTAAGTGGGCCATAGAACTCAGCGAATACGACATCGAGTATAGACCCCGAGCAGCCATAAAAGCTCAGGTCCTCGCCGATTTCATCATCGAGTTGTCGTCTGAACAACTAGACCCGAGAGCTGAAGCTCCGGAATGGAGCCTGTATGTCGACGGAGCCTCATCAAAACAAGGTTCCAGAATCGGTCTAAGGCTGACCTCTTCAGCCGGAGAAACCATCGAGCAATCCTACAGGCTCGGATTTAACGCTTCAAATAATGAGGCCGAATACGAAGCGCTAATCGCAGGATTAAGACTCGCCCTAAGCCTCGGAATCCGAGAGCTAAATGCCTACAGTGACTCACAGCTGGTAGCTAGCCAGTTCCATGGAGAGTACGAAACAAGGGACGAAAGAATGGGGGCATACCTCGAGTCGTACAAAGCCTCACTAAACAGTTCAGCAAGTTCGAGCTAACAAGAATCCCACGAGGAGAGAACTCCTCAGCAGATGCGTTGGCTGCATTAGCATCCACATCAGACCCCCTAATAAAATGAATCATACCTGTAGAGGGAATCGAAAAACCAAGCATCGACATAGCTACCACAGCCGAGATCGATAGCAAACCGAAAGGGCAAACAGAAGGTAACTGCTCCGAGCCAGCAGCAACCCAAGTTCTAACAACATTCTGGTTCCCAAAAACCAAAACTCGCAAATTCAAAAAGCACACTTCCGGGTGCACGACCCAGCCTCCAAGCCCACTTGTCTTCAGAGTAAACACTCGCAGGACAAGATATTCCCCAGAACCTGAAACTTCAGCCGAAGATACGATCCCGACCCCGGAAGTTAACGACATACCTGAAAATATTCCTCCAGATTTAGGCTCCAGTGAACCTAACCGAAGGAATACCCCCAGGGGCACGACCCCCGGCCGTAACAACACCCGGGAACCTGATCCAGCACAGGGACCTCCTTCATCCCTTCACGATAAAATCATAGGAAGAGAGGACTGGAGAATCCCAATCATGCAGTATATTTCGGAGGGTAAGGTCCCCCCCCATAAATGGGAAGCTCGAAAACTTAAAGCAATAAGCGCAAGATACTGCATAATGGAATCCATCCTTTATAAACGAAGCGTATAGGGACCTTACCTGAGGTGCGTCCACGGCCTCGACGCTATCAGACTCATAAAAGAAATGCATGATGGCTCCTGTGGAAACCACTCCGGTGGTAGAGCCTTAGCTATCCGAATCAAAAGGCAAGGCTATTTCTGGCCTACCATCATCGCTGACTGTGAGGTCTACTCATCCTCATGCGACAGATGCCAGAGGCACGCACCATTTATACACCAACCTTCAGAGAAATTATCCTCGATATCCGCCCCATAACCATTCATGAGATGGTCCATGGATATCGTAGGACCACTAGTCGTGTCAGGAACAGGAAGGCAGAAGCTACGCTTCTTACTGGTCCTAACAGACTACTTCACAAAATAGATAGAAGCTGAAGCCTTCCAACAGGTAACTAAAGTCGAAACCGAACGACTCGTATGGAGAGATATCATTTGCCGCCACGGCGTCCCATACGAAATCGTAACCGATAATGGATCGCAATTCATATCTAACGACTTCAAAGACTTCTGCGACAAGTGGAAAATTCGCCTAACCATGTCAACACCTCGATACCCTCAGGGAAACGGCCAGGCGGAGGCTGCTAATAAATCAGTATTAGCAAACCTCAAGAAACGCCTTGGAATCGATAAAAGTTTGTGGTCCAAAAGATTACCCGAAGTGCTTTGGACATGCCAAACCACCCCACGAAGAGCTACGGAAGAAACCCATTTCTCCCTAGCCTACGGGATGGAAGCTGTCGTCCCAGCCGAAACCATCACAGGGAGTCTCCGCCGAGAGAGCTAACAATCAGCTCTTATCAGATACCCTCGACCTGATCGAGGAACGACGGGATCAAGCCTTGCTCCGCATTCAAAACTACCAACCAGCAATGGCTCGACATTATAATTCCAAGGTCAGGTCCCGGCAATTCGTTGTAGGTGACCTGGTACTCAGGAAATTTTTTAACCATACCAAAGAGCCGAACGTCGGAAAGCTAGGGAACAATTGGGAAGGCTCCTACCAAATCATCCACGTGATACGACCAGGCGTTTACAGGCTCATGAAGGTACGAACCGGGGTACCCGAAATCGATCGTGGAATGCCATGAATCTCAAAAAATACTACCATTAGGTACCTAAACTCTTTGAACTACGTTAGGCTTGATCCCTTGACTGGGTACGTAGGCAACTCCGTTATGAGTGCAGCCCCAATCTCATTTGAACACCTTTTTCACTTTAGCCAAAGGGGGCATGCGTTCAAAACACATAGCCCAAACGGCAATTGTATGACTATTACAACATGATGTACTCTATAAAAATTATCAAAGAAACAGTTACATTCAAATATATCGAGTTTCCATCAAACAAATCCAGGTCACGATGAACCTGAACCTAAGGTCTAAAAATCCTTCAAATAAATTCAGGTCACGATGAACCTGAACTTAAGGTCTTAAAATCCTTCAAATAAATTCAGGTCCCTGCGAACCTGAACCTAAGGTCTTAAAATCCTTCAAATAAACCTAGGTCACGATGAACCTGAACCTAAAGTCTTAAAATCCTTCAAATAAATCCAGGTCACGACGAACCTGAACCTAAGGTCTTAAAATCCTTCAAATAAATACAGGTCACGACGAACCTGAACATAAGGTCTTAAATTCCTTCAAATAAATCCAGGTCCCTGCGAATCAAGACCTAAGGTCTTAAAATCCTTCAAATAAATCCAGGTCACGACGAACCTAGACCTGAGGTCCTAAAATCCTTCAAACAAACTCGAGGTCTTAAAATCCTTCGAACGAGTCTAGGTCTCTACGAATCGAGAAAGGCCTTAAAACCCTTCACATAATTTCAGGTCACAATGGACCTGAACCCGAGGTCTCAAATCTTTAAACGAGCTCAGGTCCCTATGAACCTGAGCCTAAAAGCTTAAAGAACCTTAGTAAGTTCCGAAGACTCGAAAATATTCAAACAAATTCAGTACGACGAGAAGCTATTTTGAGTGGCCTTAAAGGCTACTTAAAGAAGATTTGGATCCCTAAAAGATTTTAATCCAAACGACCAATCATACTCGGAATCACTGTGACCTCTAAGGTCACGAGATCAGCCATCAATAAAATTCGTGATATGATTCCGCATAAGTTATGCGAATCCCTGACTTAAAAGGTCTAACTCGAGCCTACACTTCTAAGTAGGATAGATCGAAACGAGTTAAGTAACTTGAAACAAGGTTTAAAAGCCTCCTCAGGCCATTAACGGTTCAAAAGATTCTAACACAAACAAAGGTTTAAAAGCATCCTCAGGCTATAAGTCTTAAAACATAAGCAAAGGCCCGTAGGGCGGAAATCCTAAGAACATAATAGAAAGCTTGGAAGGAACCCAATCTTCAACCTTCTTGACCTCCACCTCAAGAAACCCTCTGGACTTCACGGTCTTCCTCGATTGCCTCACTGTCCTTGACTAGGGCACCTTCATCCATCTCATCATCATTTCCTTCCGGGACCACGCCAACTGGGCTAAATCGGAACCCACCAAACCTAAGTTAGAACCATATCCTCCAAAAAAGGACGGATTAAACAAGTTAACCTCAAAAGTACCTGAGCTCTCTGAGAGTTGAGGAAGAGGGAGCTTGCTGACTGAGAAATCAGAAACCTGAGCTTTCTCATAAGCAGCGATTGCTTTAGGCATCAAAACCATCAAACGATTATACTCCTCCTCAGCACTTTGAATCTCATTTGCCAGCAAGTCTTTCAGAAGCTCCGTGTTTGCTTGGAGTTCTTGAGCATAGATCTGAAGGTCAGCCTCATCCTTCTTCTTGGAGAACTTATCTTTAACTGAGATAAGGATCTTGTTGTAAGCATTGATCACCTCTTTCTTTCCCCTCCTAACGGCGAGTTTGACCTCAGCTTCCTTATTCTTCTGACTAACTTGAGATGAAGTAATCAATTCCTGAATTTGTTGCTCAGCGACCCTCCGAGCACCATCTAGCTCAGTAACTCTCCTACTCTTCACTTTGATGTCAATCTCCAAGCTCTCGATCTTACCCTGTTGGGCGTCAGACTTCAAGCCGAGCCTCTCAACTTCGGATCGAAGTGCTGAAACCTGAGCTCTGGCTTGGTCACGCTCAATCTTGGTGGTCTTCACCATTTCGGTAACATGGGCAAGCTCCTCGGCATTAGGAGCATTACTCACTGTTTCTTCGAACCTTAGTTGAGCCTTATTAACCGCTCCAGCCAACTACAGACAAACAAACAGCTAAATAAATATCTATCTAAGAAAAAGCAATAAAAGGAGGATAAAAACCCTTACCTGACCCATGTAATGAGCAATCTCGAAAAACTCATCCATGTTAGTCAGATTGCTAACCGGAGGAAGAGAACACCCTGTCTGCTTCATGTGCCTCATTAGCGTTGCTAAGCCCCAAGGGTCATCAAGAATTGATCCAGGCTTCGAGTAGGCGAAATTCCATCCAACGGTCCCTCCCCTCGAGGAAGAAGAGGAGGACCTGGATGGTCTGTCACCTTGATCAGCACGTAACCTCTTGTTCCTAGGAGGTTCAGTCTCGGAAGGATCCTTGGTCACCTGAGGATCGACTTCCGTGACCTGAACCGCAGAGCGAGGAATTATCTCCTGAGCTCCCTCAGTTTCCATAATATCAGCATCCTTAACTGGAACAGAAGCTCCATCATCGAGGACCTCTTTCACAGAGCTAAGGAAAGATCCCCCCTGATTCTTCTCGCTTCCTCGTGAGGTGCTGGCAGCTTTCACTGGTCTACCCCTGGATCGGAATGACGGTTGGAGAGGCATCTTGATTGATCGAGTTTTCTCAGTTCCGGAGGTACTAGCTTCCGTCTAGATCGACAATACCGTATTACCCTCAGAAACTGCATTTATAAATTTCTTCAGTGATCAAACATCTTGACAATAAACTCATACGCACAAAAGAAATTAGCATATTACCTTCTAACTCCACAATAGGGATCGGAGTTAAGAAAGAAGCGTTATATCGATCTGGAAACCTAGCGGAACCTATTCGAGAGGTAGTGTACGACGCCCAGGTACACGGAGTTTACTGTAGCTTTCGAAAGAGAGCTCTGGTAAGCTTGCCAGTGAGTGTAGGAGGATCTTCAATATCTGTAAACAATACAGGGCACACATCAGGTTACTACAAACAAAAGTAAATGAATGCATTCCTAATAATCCTAACCAGAAGCATCAGACCAAACGGTCCTAAGGGCACGACCCACAGGAACCGTTTAAGGGTCAATCTTTACATAGAAATACTTCTTCCGCCAATCGTCGTCGCTGCTGGAAAATTTAAAGATACCCAACCTGGGACGACTTGCAAGATAATAGGTCCCGCTACCTCCTTCTTTCGAAGCACTCTCCTTTATCGAGAAGAGGCTCATTAAATCGTTAATCCCGACAGCAACTCCTTCCTCTTTGGACCTAGTAATGAAACCGTTTATCACCCTGATAACGGAAGGACAAAGCTGGGGAAGGGCTAGTTGGTAATGATCGAGGAGATCTAATAAAAGATCAGGGAGAGGGAACCTAAGATGACTCTTAGATATGTACTTCTCGTGAACACAGAACCAGCCCTCTAGGGTTGTCTCGGGAGTTTCGTGATCTTCACAAGCCCTGGCTAACTCCTTACGACCCTGAGCCTGGACCATAAGGTTAACTACCTCTTGACTCCTCAATGCTGAAGGCAAGTGAGATCCGGAGGGTAGATTCTCACTGGAGCCACCGGTCCTTTTGGTTCGTTTGGAGACTCTCT
>CAKOAT010113044.1:24369-86223 GCA_932364175.1 Eruca vesicaria subsp. sativa
CCGGTCTCACCAGAGTCTTCTTTTGGTCCAGCCATAACAGGGAACGATGAAAGAGATCGAGAAAAGAGATAAAAAAAAAAAAAAAAAAAAAAAAAAAAAAAAAAAAAAAAAAAAAAAAAAAAAAAAAAAAAAAAAAAAAAAAAAAAAAAAAAAAAGGCAAGATTCGAACTGATAAACTAGAACTCCTAGAGTAAAAGATTAAGAGAAAATCTATTCGAACCTCGGTTTTAACTTAATAAAAAGTAACTGCAAAAGAAAGTAAAATAAGAGAATCAAAAGAAGTTACCTGGGAAACTGAATCAAGACGTGGAGAAGGTGGGGGAAATTGCAGTTAATATAAGCAGCTTTAAATCCCATCGAGCCTCGAAAATCGGAGGATAATTATTTCAAATTCTTTTAATTTGAGTCGTTCATTTCGTTAAATACAATCCTATCCGTTGGATCAAGTGAGAGATATCCTCGAAAAAAGATCACGAGTAATGATTATCTCGACGAAAAGCTAAGATTCGGCGGCTAGGTCTAGCTCCCGAGAAAGAGTATCTCTTCTCGAAAGTTGGGGGCAACTGTTGGGCCCAAATATAACCCGTTAGCTAAACATATTAGATCAATTAATTCAGCCTAATGATGGGCCGCAATTGAGTTGTCATTTCGAGACAGATCGAAGCTCACCTAAAGAGGGAGGCTGTTTCCGAGGATTCTTACAAGAGAGGTCACGGAAACGAGGTCACGGAAAAGAGGTCACGGAAAAGAGGTCCGACTTCTCTTTTGGGGGACCTAACAAATATAGCTCAGGATACGAAGTAAAAGGCGTACGATTCAGTCAAAGTCAGGTTGTTGCAAATCCCACAACTTACGGAGGCAATCTCAGAGGTTCATTGGGAGAAGTTAAACGTGACCTAGGGCTATTTAAAGGGAGAAGAGAGGAAGAAGAAAGAGAGAGATTTTGGCTATTAATTTTCACATACATTATTACTCACAAGTCATTCAGCGATTTCGTTGTATTCATCTTAATCATCTTTGTAACCCTTATTCATCAATACAATAATATTCATTCTTTAATAACTAACAGGATTCAGCCCACGATTGTCTTTTCCCCAATCTAAACCTAACCTAAACTAGAGAGTGAGGTTTACCCCTCACAGCTTCTCCTACTTTAGAAATCCAAAGGTGTAACTTTTGGAGGTTGCAGTTGGTACTTCTTGCCTCAGAACAGTTTGAGAAGTCAATCTTGATTAATCTGTTATATCTTCTTCAGCACTTGAGGTTGGTTTCTTGGCTGAAAAACGCAGCATGGGCGATCGTACAGCTTGTTTAACATGCACATGTGATGTAGATAGATATTTGGAAATATTCTAAATGTTTTATTAGTTATTTTAGATAGTTATCTTTATTGTTTAGGATTTTGTGGTTTTCTTATATATTGTCATTTAAGTTTAAGAGTTGTATACAGTTTATGATTTTATTAATAAAAATTGAGTTTTTTCTTTGTTACTTGTTTTCGGTAGATCTATAGAGATCTCAACAAATTTAAAAAAAACATTGATCTTAGGTATTCTTAGATTAAATAAGATCCTTGTGATTATTATAGTTTTCGGGTATTCTCAGATGCAACAGATCACTAATTATTTTTATAAATATCCCGCTCCATCAGTTGGTATCATAGCGGAATTTTGTTGTTCATCCTTGATTTTTTTGTTCATCCTTAACCGTAAGAACAATTTTTTTGCTGCCTTCTTCAACTTTATCTTCGTCAGAATAAACGTCGTACATTGGAGGTCCATAAATCTTGTTGTAAAGATCTTGAGCTTGAAAAAAATGCTCACCGTACACGGTAAGAATACTCTAATCGTCACGTTCATGAATCCATGACTCACCACGAGGATCCATTGAAAAACAAGAAGAATAAATAAAATCAATATCGAGGACCGTGTTTTGATCGAGAAAATCAAATCGGTTGGCTCTAATACCAACTGATGAAGCGGAAGCTTTATAGAATAGAATTAATGATTCGTTGATTCTGAGAATACTAAGGAAAACTATGATAATCAGAAGGATCTTATTTCTAAGCATACCTAAGATCAATGTCTTCTTAAATGTTGAGATCTCTATAGATCTATCGAAAACAAGGAAAAAACATAAAACTTTCAATTTTTATCAATCAAATCATAAAATTCTTACAACTCTTAAACCTAAATGGTTGTATATAAAAAAACCATAAAATCCTAAATAATAAAGATAACTATCTGAAATAACTAATAAGTTATTTAGAATATTTCAAAATATATCTACATCAACATGTACGCCAAGAAATTTCTTTGGTAAAATTTGATTTTTTGGCTGTTGAAGACATCCATAATAAAGTTGAGGATCAAGGATAGTAATACTGTCAAAATCCCAAGTAAGTTAAGATACTGCTAGCCTAGGACATGTATAGCTACTGAGGCATTTCAAAACAATACTTAAGAGTACCTTTTGAATGCCAGCATGTTAATGATTCTATTTTTTTTTTTTGAACGTTTGATTAATTATGATATTACAACGATGAAAATATCACATAGACGATTTTACGGCCGACCATTCTACTATCTTGTGAGGATACACGCTTGACTGCATCACTCCGAACCGTCCTATGCGATCCATGTTCGATGGTACGCCCTGCACCAAGCTGAAGATTTCTTGTAACTTGTTTCTTCATAATCTGCATAATTTAGTGTTTTATGAGCTTTGAACCCCACACTTCAAGGTGTAGAAGCATTAATGAACACTTGGTCAAACCATTAGACCAAGGGGGCTTCCACAAAATTAGAAAATAGAAGCATTATGATTCTAAATTAGAAAAAAAGATTTGATACGAATATGCACAGAATCAAACATTCTAGTTAGGGCTGGACAATCGGGGTCCCAATCGGGTTTCGGTTCGGGTTCATTCGGGTTTCGGGTTTTCGGGTTCATAAATTTCAGCCCCATTCGGATATTATAAAAATTCGGGTCGGATTCGGTTCGGGTTTAGTCGGGTTCGGTTCGGGTTTAGTAACATGTCCAAGATCCGGTTGAACCCGAAATAATTTCGGTTTCGGATACTAATCGGGTTATCGGTTCTAAAAATACTAATTTATACTCAATTAAACTCACTATATTTTCATCCATTTTATTAAATTTTTGTATTTAGCTTCTACAAACCATATTGTTCTCCTTCAAAATAATATTGTGAAACTCGTTTATCAACCAAATAAGATTTGTCATTGAACAATATGGTTTAGCATCTACTAACCACATTGTTCTCCTTCAAAATAATATTATCATGATTAATGACAAACCAAAACCTTGTATGAACGAAATATTATACATAATGAAACATAAAAAATTAAAGTTAACAACTAAAAATTTTATAAACGTAAGAAGTACTATTTACACTTTAAAAAAAACAACATTATATAAACTTCAAAACAAATTTATTCGTAACTTAACTTCAAATGTAATGTCAATCATAAACATTAATAATAACCAAATAACACCATACATTAGACTAAATATTTGAGTTAATTATTTATATCATAACTAATTATTGTAGGTACTCAATAATATATTAATCTATTTTGGAAAACATATTAGAAATTTTCATTGGATATGATACAAGTTTTTTAGGAGTTTTAAAGTTTCGGGTTCTTTCGGATATCCATTTAAGTTCGGGTTCGGTTCGGGTAATACCCATAACCCGAAATACCGTAAAACAAGATCCATTCGGTACTTATGTCGGGTTCGGATCGGTTCGGGTTCCTTTTTATCGGGCCGGATTCGGTTCGGATTTTCGGGTTCGGTTTTTTTGCCCAGCCCTAATTCTAGTGATAAGAAAATAATAGAGGGTTACTGGAAGTTTACCCGAAGTTGCTAAACAAATCAATCGAATGTTTAATACAGTGGATCCAAAAAAAAAAGACAAACCAATACTAACTATCTGTATCAGTATCAATCGAGAAGACTTATACTTTGAAACTTGAAAGTTTGGATCGCGGTAGTGAACAAAAAATTGTATTGATCACTTTGTTGACTTGGAAATTCGCTGATGATCCTATGCGGTTGTCCTCTGGCGTCTTACCTTCCACCGTTGGTATTATTCCAAGTTCCCAAGTTTGATATATACACTTCTGTTATGGATTAAAGCCAAGCTAAAACACTACTCTCTAATGTGTGATCGGTGGAAAAATCTCGAATAGAACACAATCTGTTTAGAAACATTATAGAGTAGTCTCAAAAGAGACGTTCAAAGTAGAGAGACATACACCAACCACCAAAATACGAATTTGCCAGATATCTATAAACGAGCAACTGAATGGATGTGTAAAGAATAGGTTAAAACATACGATCAGAGCTTCAAAACGACCCTCCCAAGTCCCCCAGTATAACCATTGAATCTTCTTATTCATCATATTAAATTGTCCCACATCGGACACAATTGTGGTCCTTGGGCAATATATAAGTGTATGGGTAATCCTTCACTCTTGAGCTAGTTTTTTGGTGTGAATTAGGCCATCAATAATATGATATCAGAGCTCAAGGTTTAGCCAGTTTTCTACTTATGTAGCCTGTAAAAATGACCCGTTGCTGTAGTATTTCCGAGATGTTAGCCTTGGGCTGTTTCCCTATGGACCATTCCTCACCCACATCTCGAGAGAGGCTATTAAATTGTCTCACATAGGACACAATTGTTGTCCATCACTAATACTTCATCTTCCCCTCTTTTTTTTTCTCTGATTTCTTTTTAAGTTCCCAGTAAAGGAAAATAACACTGACAAGAAAATAGTTGGTCACCAAAGATTCATAGACAATTGAAATAAATAGAAAAAGCATGAAAGCAAGCACATGTAAGCTCTTTACCCTACAATGCACACATTACATCAGTGGAAGCTCGTACAAGCTAAACAATCTCAAAGACGGTAAGCTTGACATTTCAAGCGAGTAAATTTTACCATTGTTCACCTCTCAGAACTAATGCTCGAAGCTTTCTTATGCTTCCCACGACGTTCTTTCACATCCTTAAGCTTCTCTATCTTCACATTCTCGGTATTAGACTTTGACACAGATCCTTCTTGAGCACTGCACATTTGATGTGACTTCAGCTTCATACCAAACCACGTTTTGCTACTGCTTCCCGAACCACCACCACCACCACCTTTTGTCGTCTTACCAAGTTTCTCAATCTCTTGTCTCATATTTGAACATTCTTTCTCTAACTCACAAACCCTCATTCTCATACTGTCCATTCCAACTTTCAAGACTTGATTCTCTCTTACTGCAGTCGCCCATCCTCCTCCTCCTTCGGTTGATCCTCCTGCAAATCCGCCGCTTCTTAACTGTCTTGACCCGCCATCAAGGTTGTCTGAGACCAGGAAGCATCCAGCTACAGAGGTCCTGAGCTGAAGCTGTTCAAAGAAGAGGACTTGCACAATTATTCTTAGAGGTAACCTCTCGTTCTGCGCGGCGTGAGTGCAAGCTTCTAAAGAGAGCTTCTGGCAATCTAACAACCTGCAAAGATTCTCTCTTTCTGTTTCTGCTAACCACGGATGATGCTGCCAATCATCAAAAAAAAAAAGAAAAGAAAAACTTTGTTAAAGAAAGACAAATATTGTACAATATTGAGAGGGTTCTTCTTACCTTTAAGTAAATGTCTATTGCGCGATAGAGTCCATCATCTAAGAGTCTGGCGTATTCAGGAACAGAAGCAGCTAAGGCTTGGAACTTAGGAAGCTTGAGATTAACATCAGGAGCAACTTCAGCAAGATACCCATCGATCAGCTTTGCAACTGCTGTCATTGGTGTTATTGACTGTGGGGATCCGATTATATTCCCATCATCCACTGAAGAGCAAGGAGAGCCAACGTCAAGGGGCCTAATCTGATCCGTACTAAGAAAGTGGTCCAAGATTCTCTGCACAGAGTCAACGTCGTATAGAGTCTCCATAGTATGAGAAAAGCTAGGCATTACAAGATCCTCCAACGCCGCCTGGTCAAGCTGCATCCCTATCCTCTTCTCCAAGTTCGCTATGCAGCTCGGACTAGCTTTCAGAATCTTGGCGATTCTAAGCATGTCGGCGAAAAACTTGGTCGGAACTAAACCTTTTTGCATGCGTAGAAGCTCCTCGGTCTCTTCAAGCAAGTGTTTCTGCTCTTCTTCGGACAGTACGCTCCCCGAGCTCAAAGGTGTGCTGAAACGACCGCTGGATTCAGGTCCACCACGTCGTCTTTTTAGGCCAGGCAAGTGTTTTTTTGTGTAGTAGGTTAAGGAACTGGCAATGATGTCTTCTCTTATGCCTCTGGAGTCCATGACTGTGATAAGTCTCTTAAAAAGAGGAAAGCTAAGCGTTGAGGCATCCTCGTACCACCAGTCTGAGCTAGTGTGTTTAGGCCTTGCCCCTGTGCTTATCCCGTTCCATAAAACGCTGCCACCTGGACTCTGCATATGCTCCACAACTGGCCATCCAAACAAGTTTGGGTCTGTGGATGCTCTCATAGCTAGTGACTCGATACACTTCTTGGTAATGTTCAATTCATCAGCGTAGTCCAGCACCTCGTCACAGCTTTGCAGGGCTTTTATTGAATCTTTCCAGCTTTTAAGGACTACTTGGTTGAAAAAAGTCTCGGTTTGAGAAATTAGGTTTCCTTCTCCATACTCTTCGGTCATTTCGAGATGCTCAGCGGCGCATCTGAGGTATACAACGTTGGAAGCAGTGAGTTCTAGCTTCACACCGTAGCAGAACTTGGCGACTAGTTCAAACGTTTTGTCTCCGCCTGGAAGATCAGATATCTGGATGAGACATTTATCATCTTCTTCTTTCGATGCTTCCGCAATTCTTCTTTCCATGACTCCACTTCTAGAGAGCAAAGGAAACTGCACATAGCATGGAATTAAAAAGCTATTGCAAGCAACATCACCAATATGTCTCAAAGAGGAGGTTTAGGTAGAGACTGGATTCTATACTAAGTGTTAGAATTCTAATTACTACAAACAAGACAATACGACAACTACAGATAACCGAACGAGTTTTGTAAGAGCCGAAAGAAGAAAGACGTTGAAAAGAAACTTCAGTAAATAAACCAGCACAGTGGCACTAGTAATCAGTCCTAATAAGAAGAACAAGAGCTGAAACAAAAGATTCATCAACAACAGTGTTTCACACAGGACTAACATGACAATGTTGAAATCCAAACACATCTTTGATACATAGCAAATATAGAATGCTGAACAAGGGCGTATTATCATTCTAGATGACAATTATCATTACAGATAAAGGAAACTTAACACAGTGTTACAAGAAGAGAGTGGGTTGTCTTGTTAAAGCTAATCAAATTTACCTTGTGGAGATGGAAAGACATGTCTCCAACTTCAACCACAATATCACTTGGAAGTCCAGTTGTGCAAAACCTACAAGAAGACAGAGTCAGACAAAGGAATAAGCTTTGACTCAGTAATACTCAGACCACAAGTCTCCAATTCAGTCAACGTCAGAAGGAGAAAATCAAGAAGAAGCAAAGATAACACTGTAACATAAGAGAGATAAAAAGGTGAGTATTACCAAGCTTGGCCTTGTCTCTGGAAAGCATCAGATTTGGATCCCAGCTTCATGCAAGCCATACTCTCTCTCAAACAGAACTCAAGAAAGAAATTGCAGTAGCTAAGCCTCCACGAAAATCAAAACCCTAACGAACAGACAAACAAAAACTGCTAATTTCTCAGAAAGAAAGAGACTTTGGATCCATCCCTTAATACCCAGATCAATTTCACTCAGACATTTTAACTCTTAGGCTGCATTCAGCAAGCTCACAATAATCTTCCAGAAATTAAACCCAAAGAATCACACCGATATGTAATAAAAGAGATCCCTTTGACCAAAACACTACCTCAGAATCTCAAATAATCTTATCTTCAACACTAATTTCAAACCCTTTTCCCCAAACAAAATATTGAGAAGAAGAAAAAAAGAAGTCGAACCCCCAGAAACCCAGCTAGACAAAAACAGCTAAGCAGAGAAGTTACCAACTCTTGTAGCTTTTATACGAGAATATTAAGGGGACCATATAGCCAAACATTACATTTTTATTGTAAGAAAGAAAAGGATAACTTATTAAATTTAGGAAAATAGAGTTAACTGTTTATTTCTGTATTGGTTGCTTTATATTTAGAAATTATATTTTAATACTACTATATACTCCCTCTGTTTTAATATAAGTGTCACTCTACAGCTATGCACACGGATTAAGGAAACAATTAATTTTACATATTTCCTATATAAAAACACAATTACCCACACACCTAACCATATTTTAACCAATAGAAAAATAAATTACATAATAAAATTAATAAATTTTGTATTGAAAACCGAAAACGACACTTATTTTGTAACACAAAAAATTCTCTACAACGACACTTAATATAAAACGGAGGGAGTAAAGTATAAGGAAAGAGATGATGGACATTTGAAAATCTCGAGTTGTAGGTTAATGAGATGAGTAAAGCTTTTTTGCTTCATGTGTGGGGTCTTTTGTATCTTCAAACACACTCATTGTGTTGATTCTCGAACAAAGCAAACACTTTTGTTTTTGTAATAAAATCTCACACAACTGTGGGGTTTAATTAATTATGTCATAATCTCTACTCAAGGGAATCCAATCCTTCCCACTAATCTTTGGCGTGCGAGTTAGGTTATAATGTGTTGTTCATTTCCGTAGAGACCATACAAATTTTATGTTAATGAAAGTCATACAGAAAAAAAAAAACAAAAAGTCATACAGATTTTGTTATATTTTTATTTTTACATATTCTCTCTATTTCATTTAAATAAAAATTATTTGTTGCAAAATAAATATCGTTTCGACTTTCAATACAAAATTTATTAATTTTATATTATAAGTTATATTTTTATTAGTTGAAATATGATTACGTGTATAGATAACTGTGTTTTTATATAAAAATTATATAAAGTTAGTTATTATTTTTAATTTGTGCATACAAAATTAAAGAAACAAATAAAATAAAATAAAATATTTGGATATAATAACTTTCCAAAATTCTCTGTGACGCTAATAAACCATTCACCATGTATATTGGATATATATTTACCGTTTACGAAGCTACCTATTAATTTTATATTATAATATATGTTTGGTGGAAGGTTTATAGACTTCTATAGCTCAATTTAGTGGATGTAGATGAGTTTGGATAGACAATCTTAGAGAACTTCTACTTATAGGAACGAGAAACTTAAGGAGGAGAGAAACTGTGATGCATTCTGAACTTGAAGCACCGCGATGCGCAATGAATAACATGTTTCAACATTCGTCATGCCAGTGCTTCGGAACAGATTGCAAGGATCTCATCGTGATGATAAAATGACTTAAAGCTTTGTCGAGTTTTGCAACAGAATTGGAGATATTAAAGACGATGCTTATATGCTTCCCAGAGTTCAAGATATGCTATATTCCAAGAACTCACAATGAAATTTCAGACTTCTTAGCTAAGAATGATAGATATTTCCATACGAAACTCTGTTAGGTTGGTTATTTTATTCTGATATGGTTATCTAGACCACCTCGAATTTAAATAATAGAAAAATCGTTCGCTGTCAAAAGAAAAAATGTTTTTTTTATCAAATTTAAAAATAATTAATTATGAATATAATTTGGATATTTGATAGTGCTTGTCAGATGAATGTGTTTTTATCAAAATGTAAAAGAAAACTGAATCAAATATTATAATTTTTTTCACTCGTATATATATGTGACAACTTTTTTGTCGAATATAAGTAAGAACTTTTGTAACAGTTTTTTTTAGTAAAACTTTTGTAACTTTTGTACAGTTAAATGCAAACTCACATTGACGTTGGATTTAAGTTCGTAGTCATTATTAATGTCTATAATCAATAAGTTATGATAGTGATCAATCCTGTCAAAACTATATGTCATTCATTTTGTTTTGCAATTTTAAAGACCCTAACTCTCTCGATAATATTCCGTGAATCATCTCGCCGACTTGTCCTACTCACGAAGGAATGAGTAAGGGGTGTAACACCTTGAGTTTTTTTTTTTAAGTAATCAGAAAAACGGTAACACTGTGAGTTGAGGATTTTTTTTTTCTAGCATGATCAAAGAAATTAAATTATATTAGAATATGTTGGAACTCATTTTTTACGAAATGATTTAAAACCATTTTTGGTAAATTTTCGGGTGAAGACATTCATCGGAATATCAAAATGTTTGACACTATGAAGTAGTGTAGTCATATGTCAAAATCAGAGTTAGTTTTAAATTAGAAATGAAAATTTAAAGTGGATACTTGAAAAGTTTGTAAAGCTTCAAAATTTGACTTAAGTGTAAAAATTAACAAATAACCACTTTAGAAATGATGGATTTGGGTTTGGTGTATTAATTTATTAACTGAATATTACATCTAGTAATTTATTATTTTACACCAAATTTATATAAATCTTTTGTGGTAAATTTTATTTACACAAAGAAAAATCCATTATGAAGCATATTGTTATTAAGAAATTTGTCAAATATAATACCTTCATTTTAAATGCGATGAAATCTTGGTAAGAATGGTGTTCGACTCACATTTGCCATGGTTCATACATTTACAATAAAATTTCATAAAAGACCACTATATCATTTACGTTTGATTTCGTAGAAACCATAACGTAATAGTTTGTCATAATTGTGTGACTTATGGCTCTCATTTTTTGTCACTATATAAAGGTGTTTGCTATTATAAAAAAACAGAGATATCGAGATTCATACGAGTAGGAGTAGGGATGAGACGGATCCAGATATCTGGGAAATTTGAAATATTCGGATTCAAATTCGTTGGATCCGTGATTTTATTATCTGGATTCGGATTTGTGTCTTCCGGATATCTAGGTTTCGGATATCCGTCTAGATATTGTGATATTCACGGGTATCCGGATTCGGATTCGGATTCAGATCTATAAAAATAATTAATTTTTTTTAAAAAGTCAATTTTTTAAAAATAATACATAAATTAAATATTTATGCATAATTTATGAATATATATATGACATATAAATATATTAATATAAAATTAGAATATTATTAAGCTTATTTTATATATAAATATTAATATATCAGATATAATTAATAATAAAATAAAAAATTTAATATATTTTTTTAAAAATTCGGATCCGAAACCGGATATGCGGACCTAAAAAATAAGATATCCGGATCCGGATTCGGTTTGCACGGATCCGAGATTTTACTATCCGGATTTGGATCTGGGCATCCTTAGATATCTTAATTTCGGAGCGGATCCAGAGCGGATCTAAGATCGAATCCGGATCCCAGATAAAAGTTCCAGCCCTATATACGAGTAACAATTAGATTCTACCATATAAAGTAGTTATGTTTTATCTTTAATTTTGAGTCTGAAAATACATCACAGAATTAGTTTCGTTAGACTTCCGTTAGAGTGACGTAGATCAAAAGATCTTTTACAGTTCTATCCTAGGATCCATTACATATAGAATCGTCGCACTACGGGACGTATCTTGGCTTAAGGAAAAAGATAACATCTTGATTCTGCTATTTTATCATCATCTTTTCTTAATTTTTAGTATAATCTTCTCTCTTTTTTTTTACATCTATCAGTCTTAACCTAAAATATTCGTTTATTGTTTTGCACTAACCAACATGGAACCAATAGGCCACTCACCATTAACTTAACATGAATGAAGACTAATAAGTATTATTATAAAACCTCCAAATCATTTTCTCCAACCCTATATCCCTAAATGAGTTTATAAACTTTAAAATTTATAATAAATAATTAAAAAATCATAAAAATATTAGTAAAAATATTAAAACTTATAATAATTATTAAGTTATTTATAAGTAGTATTAAAGATATTCAATAACGAATTTTTTTAATCATTAAGTATTATTGAATATCTAATTATTAATTATTAAGTATTTTTAATTATTTAATAAAACTATTTAATTATTAAGTATTATTGAATAATTAATTATTAAATAATAACGAAAATTTTAAATCATTGAGTATTATTCAATACTTTATTAATTATTGAATTAAATTATTTAATTATTAGGTTATTTATAAATTTTTTAAGTTAATCCCTAAATGATTTTATAAAAATTAAAATTTATAAATAACTTAATAATTAAATAATTTAATTCAATAATTAATAAATTATTCAATAATACTTAATGATTGAAAATTTTTTTTATTATTTAATAATTAATTATTCAATAATACTTAATAATTAAATAATTTTATTCAATAATACTTAATGATTAAAAAATTCGTTATTTAATATTTTTAATACTACTTATAAATAACTTAATAATTATTATAAGTTTTAATATTTTTACGAATATTTTAACGAATTTTTAATTATTTATTATAAATATTAAAGTTTATAAAATCATTTAGGGATATAGGGTTGAAGAAAATGATTCGGAGGTTTTATAATAATACTAATTAGTCTTCATTTATATTAATTAAAGTGCGAGTGGCCTAGTGGTTCTGGTTGGAACAAGTGTTACTTTGGCCATGGGTTCGATCCTCCGTTGATGCAATATTTTTATATTTTTTGAAACGACACCGTTTTGACTTAACGGCAGATTAGAGACGGCTACTAACCCCGTCTAATCAATCCGTTATCTGAGTTAACGTCGTGTTTAATTTGCTTTAGTCAAACTAAATTGAGGTTTAAAATGGCTATTCAAACTAAATTGGTGTTTTAAATGGTCTAAGGCAAAGTTCATGATTTTTTTCAACCAAATTTAAAAGTTCGTGATTTAAATGACAATTTTCCCAATTATTACACCAATTTTCAGTATTTTACAGAACAACATAGAAACAAAGAGGAGAATTGACGAAATTAAAACTAAACACAGACAACAAGCATAAAGACCAAAGCATAACCACAAGCTACAACAATAAGCGAGGAAAAAGGATATGAAGACCAACCAAAACAATTGCAGGAAACAAATGCTTAACCCCCAGAAGATAGTTAGGATTCCAAGAACCTACCCAAGGTCAGCAGCATTAGACAAGATTCCACAGAGCGAGCAAGAGCAGAGACTGGAGTTGAACAATGCTGAACCCAACAACCGAACTTGAGTGAACACCGCCCCAAGGAGAACAAGTCTCCGACCACAAGCAAGGAGTGCAGCGCCAAGACACAAAACAGAGGTCAACACTTGCGTCAAACCACTTCAGTCACAGCAATCACCAATCCCAAATTCACAAACGCAAAAGAGTAGTCCAAGGCAATCGCAACATAGGTCCACAAGGAACGACAAGAACTATCGAACCCCAAGCACAAAGGCATAGAGAGGAGGAGCTTTACATTGAAAGGGAACAAGTCACGGCTTCAATGTGGTAATGGTGGATGTAAACCAGAGGAGAAAACCCACCATCACCAAACTCACACGCTCCTAAGCCGAAAGACGGAAAAGCGGACTCGGCTACGGCACGGGATCAGAACAGCAAAACCCTAACTTTAAATGGTGTGAGCTCGTACCACCGGACAACGCCGGTGCTGGGAAGCACAACCCCACCGTGTACCACCAGCAACACCTGCTCCACCGGGAGACTACGCCGGCTGAGCAAACCCTTGCCACACGATGCCTCCGAGAACCGGAGAGAAACAAACCATTTAGCCGCTTGACAACCCCTCCTCCGATCTTCACACCGTCGCGCAGGGAAGCAGAGCGAGGACAAAGGAGGATCCCCATTGGATCACGCGCCGTCGACAACGAAGAGAACACCATAGATCTCAAAAGGGAAAACTAGATCTGGTGAAGCTTCAGTCCTAAGATCCGACCTCCCCCACGTCTGGAGCTCCGCCGTCTCGCTGCTTTTCCAAACCGCCTTGATAGCCTCCCGCAACCGGCTAAGATCTTCGGAGACGACTGGCAAAGATCAGAATCGCGAGCATATCGACGAGGAAGAGGAACAGACAAAAAGGGAGGCAAAGAAAAAGAGGAAAGGGGAAGAGGAAGACCTCCGGAACCGGCGCGGCGCCGGACCGGAGAAGAATCGTCTGATTGAAAGGGAGGAAAGGTTAGAGAGAGAGAGAGGTTGAAAAGCGAAAATTTGATATATATATATATAGAGTATTTTCTTCATATGCTTCTGTCGAATGGAGTTATACGGCATTTTTAAATTATTAGATCTGTTGTAATGAGGCACGTATGTGTGTATGTGCACTATGCAATTTTTTTCCTAGTAAATCATTTGGTAACTAAACGAAAACGTTATTGGTCAAATATGTGTTAATGCTTTTACTTGGTTAATGGTAATGATTTGATTTATTTATCAAGAATCTAAATAACGGTTTTTTGATTATTGTTCAGGTTTTTCTGTGGAAAGACTTGAAATGATTATTAAGTCCCCTGACCATGGAAAATAAAACAAGACCTAAATTTCTAAGCATTGTGATATTTTGGGTATTAAAAAAAAACATTTGAATCTTTAAAGGATCTATGGATGGAAATAGATTCGTAAATCGATGCCCCAAATTAAATCTGGAAGGTCTGCTACATTTGAATCATTTACCATTAGAAATAAAATGTTGTTGATATTGATCAAAACATTTATTTCGTCAATGCTTAATGCGAGTCCTATAAAGATTGATTATGATAAAAAATGAGAATTTTCATATCGGTATGACTGAAACTGACATGTGTATTGTAGTTTTTAAATTCAATATGGTTGAAAATAACCAAAGAAAGTGGTGATTTTGATGTCACAAATAATATCATGTGATGATGTGTATATTTGTTAAAAAGAAAAAATATGTTGTTGGAAAATTTTCAAAACAAATAAGTTAGATCAACTTGAGAAAACTATCAAAGTAGTTGGATGAAAAATGTAATTTTCTATGAATGAAATAAATTTTTTAGGAAAATTGTAATAAATTTTGAAATTGCTATTATTTTATTTAAATCTAAAAAGAGTTGTAGATAAATTTTCTAAACTCTTAAGAGATGTTAAATGCAAATATAAATGTTTTCTGAGTAATGTCAAAAATGTGGGGGAGTGAGGGAGAGAAATTTTGTTTACCATATAAAGTTGTTGGCAAGAGGCCAAATAAACTTAATGATAATTATCACAATATAATTATAAAAAAAATTAGTGTTATACACTACGTTTTGTGGATAATGGTTAATTGTATCTTAAAAAAAAAAGATGACAAAAATCATTAGACAATTGATCTCAACTAATCTTAAGAGATTATATTTATCATGATGACAAACCTAAGATCTTTTTATTAATGGTGTGTCATGAGATTCAATTGATATATCATATAGAGGAATGGGTTCGCCTGTGAATTAAGATGAAGTTTGGCGGTAACTCTACCTAACTGACTTGAGATCCCAAGAAATAGGTTCAAGGAGACAACTAAGTCAAACTAAATCTGCCCAAAGCACTGTAAGACTTCGGTCTATAGCTAATTTTTATGATGATTAAACAGTGATACATGTAAGGATTTCAGGATAAGCATTTGCTTTTAATAATTTGTGTCCATGGTTTTGAAATATTAATGGAGTAGTAAATGATGCTCTTCTAAACAAAACTAAGGCAAATCACCTTGTGAGTGTGAAATGGAGCTGTTTCTAGGAGAATGAAGGAAATACTTTATTCTCTAAATTCACTCATGATTACCAGGAATGTTCACGGCCAAAATGAACACAATAGAAAAATTAGTTTTGTGAGAGAATGAAGCTGTGTTATAACTATTTTCTAGGTTTACACCAAAGCTCGGGAGGTTCAAGACATCATGGCCACCTCCTAGCCGAGTAAATCTGATAGCTATTAACAATAACTGGTTCAAGGCTGAAAATTGCTACAAATTCATCATGCAATGAATTTTTTGTTTGTACTCTCAAAAGTCCTTAGGTTGAGTCTTATCTAGGAAGTCAAGCCTGTTGAGTCTTCAGGTGTTTAGAGTCATTTCTATCCATGTGGGGGATTGTTGGAACTCGTTTTTGACAAAATGGTTTAAGACCATTTTTTGGTAAATTTCCGAATGAATACGTTCATCAGAATAACAAAATGTTTGACACTATAAATAGTGTAATCATATGTCAAAATCGAAGTTAGTTTTAAATCAGAAATTGAAATTTAAAGTGGATACTTGGAAACTTGTAAAGTATAAAAATTAATAAATAACCACTTTAGAAATGATGGATTTGGGTTTGGTGTATTAATTTGTTAACTGAATATTACATCTAGTAACTTATTATTTTACACCAAATTTATATAAATATTTTGTGATAAATTTAATTTACACAAAAAGATCCATTATGAAGCATATTGTTATTTGAGAAATTTATCAAATATAATATCTTCATTTTAAATGCGATGGAATCTTGGTAGTAGGTGTTTGACTCACATTTACCATGGTTCATACATTTACTATAAAGTCCATAAAAGGCCATTATACCACTTACGTTTGATTTGGTAGAAACCATAACGTAATGGTTTGTCATAATTGTGTGACTTATGGCTCTCATTTTCTGTCTCTATATAAAGGTGTTTGTCATTATAGAAAATAAAGATATTGAGATTCATACGAGTAACAACGAGATTCTCTCATATTGAGTAGTTATGTTTTAGGGTAAAATGCTGGAATGCTTTTAATGAGGTAAAATTCATTTTGTCATACTCTTACTTATTGTCACATACTCTTCTCTATTCTGATATTTTTCATATGGGTGGATATGTCGAAAGTGCCCCTCCCTACTTGACTGACTTAATGACCAATCATAATCAGTCAAAATCGAGAATCCTATGAATTGTTTTTATTTCCAAATCGGGAGTGATCTATTTTTTTCTCCCTCATCCGCGGGACTCGTTTCTTTCTTCTTCTTTGTCATTATCATCGCATAGGTCGGTTGAATTTGTCCGCTTAGATGTTGAATCATTGAGCTATTGATTCCGTTGACAGGCTATGTATCTTAAATCGTTCATAACTCATCGTAACCCAATGTTTAGAATCCACCATACACGATTGATTTACAGAGATTCCAAATTACAATTCTAATTGGAATAGAGTAATTGAGGATTGGAATGTGTGAATAGTATGTCTATTATGAAATTGGATAATTAACAAATGTAATCATAAGAAAAAAGAAAAGATAGAACGTCGGGAATCCAAGCTGATAACTATTGAAACGAATTGAAGAGGACAAATAGCTAGAACTAGAAAAGTTGGGAAAATTTGGGAAAACTTTTGAAAATTCGGGAAAAGTTGGAAAAAATTGGTTACTAACAAAACTGTGTAACAAGGTATAACTTCGTATAACTAACATGCTATAATTCTATAACGAGGAATAAATAAGGTATAACTTAGTGGTTAAATTTTTTTTAATTGCAGATGACTCTTTCTTCTACAAACATACACTTTGATTACGATGGACATTATTCTAACTCTGCAGATAATTATGAATTGATTCCAACCGGTGGTCGTTTGTATGGTATATCCTTTAGGACATCATCATTGGAGGAGATCACTTATTTGTTGTTGAAGAAGAGAATATGTAAGAAGATGGAAGTAGATCCGTTTACAAAGAGGCTGAAATTTGGTTACATTCCACTGGTAGTGGAACCTAAGAGACAATCATATATTTTGGATGATGAAGATGTGTTTGTTTATCTAACATAGGTGGATAAAGAACAAAGAATAACTATTTTGCATGTAGAAGACACCCAAGAATTGGAAATAGCTCAAATAGCCGAGCAACTATCGAGAGTTGAGAATGAAAGCTCATGTAGTAGGAACTATGGTGAACGTGAGAGTGGATATGGAGAAGAAGAAGATAATGTGAGTCATAGTTTGGAACATAAGGAACATAATGAACATCCCCACAAGAAACACAAGAGGACACGTTGAAAGGTGAGATTTGTATTTTGTGTTGTGCAACTAAGTAAAACTTTATCCTTTACTGGTATAAGTACGATAGGTAGACTGATTAATAGGATTGTAAATTTATAACTTGTTACGAAAGTACTAAGATGGTATTTTATGAGTTATTTTGGGTTGTGTTGGTTATGATTTTATCAGAACAAAAAAAAATTTTCGTTGGTTATTAGTAATCATGATGTCATTACACTGTCTTCTTATATGTTTTTCTAATATTCACCTTGTCTAATTTGAAATCTTACTAAGTAATGAAATCGAATTTATGTATACATGGACAAATGAGAAATGAATCTAGTATACAGAACATAACTGGTATAACCATAAAATCAGTCATTGTAATAGAGTAAAACAAAGATAAATGGAAAAAAATATAAAGTACAACTTTGATATTTTTTGTAAAACTACAATTTGGTAAAAATTATAAAGTACAACTTTAATATTCACCTTGTCTCATTTGAAATCTTACTAAATAATGAAATCGAGTTTATCTATACATGGACAAACGAGAAATAAATCTAGTATACAGAACATAAATGGTATAACCATAAAATCAGTCATTGTAATAGAGTAAAACAAAGATAAATGGAAAAAATTATAAAGTACAACTTTGATGTTTTCTGTAAAACTGCAAATTTGGTGAAATTTCAATCATAAAAATACTAGGCTAAAAAATTCCCGCCCACCAGTTTTTCAAATTTTTAATCTCACTCTTCCCCCCTTCTCAATCCAATTAGTACTAAAACTCTTACTTTTTTGTTTTCTCACATTCTCTGAATTTCACTTTCTCTCTCTTCCCTTTATCTCTCTTTCTCTCTCATTTTTTCTCTTTCTCTCTCTCTCTCAACCGAAATCCCCCAATGTCGAATCTAGTTATGTCGATCTTCCACGACCGGTGGTCGGAGACGACGAGTAAGAACTCCAGGGATACCTAAGAAGTCTTGGTGCAGGGAGAGCATCACCAAGCTCATCTCCAAATCTGGTCCAAATCCATATTGCCGGAATTATCAGTGTCTCGATGCGGCAAAAAAGGGTAACGTCCGTTTAGCTTTAGTTATCGATGGGTTCTTCTCTTAAATATTTTGAACAAAACGTTGGAATGTTGTAGCTCTAGAACGACGATCACGTCTTCAAATGGGTCGACGAAGCTTTGACTGATGAGATTGAACAGTTAGAGTAAGTTTGAATGCTAGAAGAAGAAGTTCAATTGCTCAAAGCAACGACAACAATAAGCAGTGAAAGTCCCAAAATAATGCATAAGATAATGATATCAGAATGTTGTGTTGTTAGTATCATCATTGTCGTTGTAGTTCTCGGTCGATTTATGATGTACAAATGATTCCTAAAGCTAGTAACTTTGTCAAACATTCTGTTTTGTCTAAGTTTTTTGTAATTTATGTGAAGTTAAACATTATGTTTGTCTAAGTTTTTCCTAAGTTTCTCATAAGTTATGCGAACTTAAACTACTACGAAGTATGGTCAATTGAAAAAGTTTCTCAAATGTTTACGATGTTGGAAAATTGAGAAATTGAACCTAACACAAAATTTGACATGGTTATACGAAAACCAACTTTCAAGTTAAGTTGAACTACTAAGAAGTTTGGTAAACTTAAAAGTTTCTCAAAAGTTTACGATGCTGGACAATTAAGAAATAGAACCTAACACAAATTTGACCTGGTTATTCGAACACGGACTTCATGTTAACTGCACGTTATTCTTAGGTTCACGCACTTGGACAATTACAAAAGTTAAGAAAACTATTAATAATACACATTGACGCAGTTCAACATCACAAACCAAATTTCAAAAACACTAATACATTAGATAAAACCTTACAATTGCCCTATAGCTCTGTACTTCCGAGCATAAGGGTCACTGTTATTGACCAATTGTCTGAACTCCTCTATCTTCGGCAAGCGCGGATTGAACTTGAAGTCAGATAAGTCCCCCTCAGCCTGAAGCCATTCTTCTATAGGACCATAATAAACTCTATAAATGAGTTTAGAGAAGGTTTTAGACAACTAACACATTTAAACCTGAACACATAAGCATAGACTTCACTTACAGAAATAGTCGCGGACCCTCCACATCTTAAGGAAGACAATCACATGTCGACGACCTCCCTTGTTTTCAAATCCTTCCCGGAAGGCATGCCACACATTTTATCTGAATCTCACTATGATGAATAAAAAAAAGGTGAGTCAATTACACTAATGCAAACATTTTTTTTTGATTATATGTTACTTAATACTTATATGTTGCCCTTATGTAAAACACCATCTTTGGTCCTTCAGGATCATCGAAATGGGTTTCCGTCTTAAAGACCACTCCCATTGTATCTACCAGATAAGTATATTCGATTCCGTTACTTACATATGAAATATATTTTTTAGTTAGAATTCATATCTATGGGAACTTTTTTCTCCTTGTAGCTCATGTGAGGGATTTCATGAATGCATTTGAACTCAAAATAGAGCTGATCGTTCAGAGGATCGATGATGTGGATTTGGGTATCGCCAGTAGCAGTTAGTGTGAATTTAGATTTTGCTGCCTTGAAACCTGAATGGGCACGGCTAACTTCTACAATAAAGATTTCCACCCATTTTCTCTCTTGCTTCTCTAGACCTCTAAACCTACTCTATATATATCATAGATGGTCATCTCCAACTTGGTTCCCTGGATAAATTAAGTTCAACGAGCGAGTTTATATTTTCCATTGTTGTATTAGAAACTTGAGAGATGATGATTTTGTACTTACATGTTCATCTGCTAGGACATAAACATGGTGTGGTCTTTTGCCGGTAACATAGGAATAGACAATGATAGATCCTTATGATTTTCATTCTGAAACGCCAATGCTTGACCTTCTCGTTATAAACAACTTCACCAAGAGTATTGTAGTGTTCCATATTTGAAAGATGACGAATTATTTCTTTGCGGTGAAATATTTTTAGATATAAAGGAAACGATTTAACTTAACTTACTGCGGTGGAGTGGAGATTAAATTGAGGGTTTCTAAAATTGAATGCAAATGTAATGATGATTTGGTTTAGTATTGTGGGATTTAAATGAAGTGTAATGATGATGATAGGCGACTGTTAGTGTGAAAAGTCATGTCTTTCTTACTTAACTCAACTTGTTGCGTTGGGATAATAAATCTGAAAATTATGGAGGGGAAGACACCGTCTATCAGATCACTCTTAAATGGAAGAGTTACAACTTGTAGTTGGGGTAATAAATCATTATTATACAAATTAAATTACTCTTCATTTATTATCCCCTATATTTCTTACGGAATAACATATTTATTTCTTAAAGGTTTACATAGTTTTATATATTTATACTATCAAAATTGTTACACTATCCAAATTGTTAAACGTTTTTCTTAGTTTCATATATTTAGACAATTTAACTAAGCGGTTTCATTTAGTTTTAAAAAGTTATTTATTTTTATCATGTAAAGTTTTACAAAGTTTTAAATCCAACGCATGTGACTGTTATAGTCAGAAGTCGTGCCTTCTCGAGACCTCGATCAAATCATCCTTAACTCCCGTGATAAATACAATCTTATCTCTTCTCCACTGTTGAGGATCATCGCTATTATAAAAAGGTTTATTATTTTGTCCAAATAAATAAAACGTTAATCTTTTGATTTACGTGATAAAACAAATATCTCACCATGTCGAACTCCAACTGGCTTTTCTCCCTCCTCCCATGCTTCACAAGATTCTCTCTAAGGTAGCAGCAAACCATCTCTGGAACTTCGGTAATGCAAGAGTTGCATTACCCGCCTTCAATCATATTGGCAGAGAAGAATACTTCTACAAATCTGCAGATCTTATTCAATTCAATGATTGGATTGATGAGATTAATGTTGTCAGAGCATACATGCTTAAGTGCTACCAAGCCGGTAATCCACATGCCATCTACATGTGAGGCATGTATGAGTTCTTCGTCCTCCATTTACTTGATCAAGGAAAAAAAAATTGTCTTGCAGGTGAGAGGGGATTTTTGTTGGCCAAGTACATTGATGATATGCTCAACTTAGCATTTAGTGTTGATGATAGAGGACTGGTTCACAACTTTCCTACTTTTTACATGTGAGTTTGCTGAACAGATGAATCACATGCTCACTACTGAGGTATCCTCAGGTCATTGGGGTTACGAAAAACCATAGATCTTTATGTCTCTATTGGAAAAGATAGATCCCAACATCAATTATAATTGATGGTGCTCTGAAATGATACAACTGGTGCTTGTTGTCTCCTTCGATGGATCAAGAACACAGTAGAAATGCAATCGTTGTTTCTGGCAATGTGCAGTTTGGGACTTCTGCACTGATATTCATTTGACTGCTGCTCACTGGTCAATTGAAGATTAGAGATGAAGTATTTTCGTGTGTGTATTTTTAAAATTTTATGTAAAATACATTTCCCTTAACTTAATCTATAGTTTTTATTTATTTTAATTTCATTAAATATATCAGTAACATAATACAAATGAATAACTATTTTTATATGTCTTGGATTAACTGTAATCAAAGTTGAATCGATATGTTATCACTAAATATATCAATAACATATTGCAAATGTACATGATACAATCAAAACTAGTTGAAGGTTAACTAAGTTGTATAGTTATACTATAAGTGTAAATTAGTTCAACTTGGATTACAGTTACACTTACACCAAGTTCTATAATTACACAAAGTTTCAATAATGCTTCTGAAGTTATGGACATTGAAGATCCAAATTTTATGACTCGGGTCTGGATGGTCCACGAAATACCCCTGGTTGCCTTGTAATTATTTGAGTTTCTTTCGGTGTTATGGTGTTTTACTAAATTTTCCTGTTTAAATAAATATTTATTCAATTTATTTGGGCGTGAATTATGGGCAGGAGTATTTGGGAACAAAAATTTTCGGGTAGAGGTACTGGAGCATTTGATTCTATATTTTATCTTTATTTTTGAGTCTGAGAGTACATCAAAAAACTAGTTTCGTTAGGCTTCTGATAAAGTAACGTAGATCAGAAGATTTTTTGCAGATATATCATGGGATACATTACGTTATAGACCGTCGCACTACGTGACGTATTTTGGGTTAAGGAAAAAGATAATATCTCGACTCTACTACTGTATCATCATCTTTTATTAATTTTTAGTATAATCTTCTCGTTTAATTTCTTACAATATTCAGTTCTCGGTAGTTTATATATAATGGATCTATTAGGATAAGACATGCGGCTTCTGTGGGATAAATTATATAAAAATTAATTAAAATTATTATATGGAAACATAAATATATATTCTTGTTTGAATTAATATTTTGAAATTTTTTTAAAATTTTTTTTGCTAATTACATAATTTTTTTAATCATGAGTTAATATCATTTTTAAAAATGTTTTAGGTCAAAATATCACTTACCGCAAAGAACATAACGTTTAGATCAAAAAGATATCAGTTATATTTGGTTACGATGAAACTATGTCAACTCAGTTGTATATCACGGTTTAAAAATTTTAAAATTAATTATGGTTAAGGGAAGTTTACGTTCACATGTCAGTCCTATCTATCTTCAATATTTTTCTCTTTTTGTGTTTTTTTCATATTGGTTATTCCTCGATATAACTATTAATTTTGAAGTTTATTCTCATTTTTTGTTTGTTTTGATCTGAGATTTAGAAAATGTTTAAGATTTAAAATAATTAAAGATATACATACATAGGTTAAGATCTGCACTTTTGTAAAATAATTATTTTATATTTATTATTTATTATAGATTTTTCTGCATATTATGAAATAAGAAAATAATAATTATAAATATTAAATAAATAAGAAATCAGTTACTATTATTCGACAAATTGGCGTATGCATATAAATCTATCAATTACTCTTGTTTATTTGCAATTAGGGTAAATAAATCAAAACAATCAATCTTATCTACAGGATATGAAAGATATTTAAATTTAAAATGATATTAACATTGATATATAGCACACTTAAATATGGATATTTATTAAATGAGAATTCTACTCATATGATTTTATGATTATTTAACAAAATTTTACACCAACAAATTTTTTTTAATGTGAGATATCTAGTAGTTTCAATAATTTATAATCATTAAAAACAATAATAGGTTTCAAAACTAAAATATTAACTTTTCAACATATGTTCAATGCAAATATTAAAATATAAATATGTATTTTCATATGATGTATAATTTAATTTAAACGATATGAAGTATAATATATATATATATATATATATATAATATATATACATATATATACATATATGTATATATAGTAACATAAAACTTATTAAAATAAAATTATTTGTTCATATGGTCTTATAATCATTATATTGTAATATAGAATCAAATTTAAACATTAATCATAAAGCTTATGTGAGATTTTTAACAGTTTTAGTAATTTATAGTTGTTTTGAAAAATTCAAAATACAACATACACAAAAAAAAATCTAGATTTTTTATTCTATGATTAATGTAATTGTGTAATTTATTTTAATAATAAAGAATTAAAAAAAATACAGATAGTTATCAAATCTTAATTGTTTAAAATCATTAATTGTCACATATATATTTTAAATACATTAGGTAATTTCGTAGGTTTAATTTAAGGAAAGTCTGTGAAACAATAAATATTTGATATATGAGACCATTTATAGCTTGCGAATATTATATTGCTATAGAATAAAAATTTTGATCTATAATTTATATAAGATGCTCTAAACACTTTATAACTTAAATTAGAAGACATAAAAACATGTCACATAGAATAAAATTATTTTTTAATTAATATAAATTTAAAGTTAAATCTTTTTTAATTAATTTATAGGGGATTCTTTACGATTTGTCATGCTTCAACATTATAACTATTGATTTAACATAACACTCTACATATATAATCTATATAATAATAGTACACTTTTGAAGTTCTTCAGCGTGTCCACGTCAGCAAATTTGCGAGCCTCACGCGTGTTATTAGGAAAAACAAAAACGTATAACATTTTGTAAGATTGAATGTTATTGATGAGTGATGAAATGATCCAATGGTGTAAGTTGGTGACGAGAAGTTGGTACCGCGAGTGCACGGGTTCGAAACACAGTGATTGCATGTAATTTTTTTTTTAATTTGGGCTTTTCAGAATACCTAAAAGCTTAATGAGATTCATAATGATTTTTTATGCTGGTTGTTAGGAAACAAAATGGCTTAAGGATTTAAAACTTTATGAGACTATCTTATATACTTTTATAAGAAAGGTTATTATGTTCTAACCTCCAATATCATTTCAATTCAGTTATAATCATCAAATAAAATAAAAACATATTTTTTCAATGATAAATATTTATCCCGAACCATTCAGATCGGCCATAAATCTCATATACATCACAATTAAAAAAAATATATATATAGAACATAATTTCAGAAAGAAAATTACACTAATAAACACATGTCTTATTTTTGTCTTGTCTTCATTAAATTATTTTTTACATGAAAGCACTAATAACAGTAATGCTCGATAAAATCACTAATAAAAGGGAATGCTCGATAAAATCACTACGAAGATAAAATATAAAAATATCAACACATATGAATTCGATGTTTATTCTTTTATCAAACTAATCAAGTTGTCAAGTTGTGTGACTTCTAATATTTCATTCATCACCATTATAGATAAACCAGATAAACAAATATTAAAAAAATAAAAAAATTTCATACACAAAACTACATAACACATTAACAACGTTATCCAACTTCGCGCAAGCGCGGGGACTATGCTAACAATAAAAGAAACAATGTATGCTAGATATATGCGGAACTTGGCGAAGTCATGAACAAAATATTCTTCTATTATTTCTTTATTAGCGACCGATGGAATGGAATTTTGTCCGTATTACCTATCGAACTATCGAAGCATGCGTGGTTGAAGCTTCTTTGTCCGAAAAAAATTTCTGTTCAATCCTGACGTGGCCACGTGAAGTTTGACTCTATCCTGGTTTGTTATCTTATGATCAGATCGTTGGTTTTAACTTTTAACTTTTAAAAAAAGCTGGTCGAGAAAACTCTCCCAGGCACAATCTTCAATGAAGGGCAACGGCATGCACCCAACGGTTATTAGCGCGAAAGTGACCTCTCACTTGTTTTCCAAGTAAGGAAAGATTCTCCTGACATCCTTCTGTACCCGTCTTGGAAGCCCTATTACTTTACCACAAGAAGCATCCTCCAAGGCTCGTTTTTCAAATTTCAAACCTCAACCATTCAGATCTACTCAACTTCATCACTACACTTTCACCTCTTTTCATCAATTCCTAGCTCTCAACCTCGATCTCAACCAGTTGACACCATGACACATCGATTTACCAGAGAAGAAAAAGGGAAGGGACCTCTGTCTGGAACGGAGGACGCGCTGATCAAGCGAATTAAAGCTCCAAGGGTGGATAATTCGGCTCTTATCAAGGAAAATGCACTCACACTCATCGGAAGAGTAACAAACCCGAAGGAACAAAGAATCTACGCTCTCATCCCTGCACTCCCACGAAAATGGCACATTCAAGGAAGAGCTTCGGGGTCTGACCTAGGAGGAGGCTGCTTTCAGTTTAGATTTGAAAGAGAGGAAGATCTACAAAGAGTACTGGACAACAGACCGTACCATTACAATTACTGGATGGTCATACTCCAAAGGTGGGAACCTATCATCTCATCCTCCTTCCCATCTCAAATCCCTTTCTGGATAAGGATTAAGGGTCTCCCACTTCATTTCTGGTTGGATGATATGGTTCGGGATATTGGAAAAGCACTGGGAACCTTACTCAACCACGAACTCACAAAGAAGACAGCTAGAGTCCAGGTGTTAGTCGACGGTCTCAAACCGCTAACTACAAAATCCATTGTCGAGTTCGACACTGGAGAGGAGTGTCTAATATACCTGGACTACGAACGGCTAGAGAATCACTGCTCAATATGCAACTCCCTCGCGCATCTGAAACATGACTGTCCCCAACTCAACGAAGTGACAACAGAGTCCCCAGTAAACAAAGGAAGAGAGATAGAACAGGCCTACCTGCTCCATAAGTCTCCGGCGAAGGTGAACAAACAGCTGCAAGCCAAGGACACCTCTTATAGAAAGGTCTCAACTCCTCTCTCACCCATCAGAGGCGAATCTTGGTACAAACAAGTTGATGAACCATACCATGAGAGACTCGACAGGCATGGAAACCCTTTTGGTAATAGAATCACCACGAGGCACACTAGAATGGTCCCAGCACTACCAGGTGACCAGAGGAAAAACAGAGAAGAGCTAACGACCTGGAGACGACCAAGCGCAGCAACCGAAGACGGAACGACAGGCTACAAATCCCCTCCCTACACAAGGAACAGAGTTAACACAAGTAGAGGCGAAAAAGTCAACCGACCTCTGTTCCCTCACAAGGAGACTCGTGAATGGAGGGCTAAGATTCCGGCTAACCAGCAGGAAAATATTCCTACCAAGCACAAGGAACACGAGGTGGATGGAAACAAGGAACGGACCCCAGAACATGTTCAACAGACCCCCATGCGGTACCAAACTGAGGAAGAAGTGAGGAAAGATTTGGATGAAGCAACCATGCTTTATCTAAGCTGTCCAGACCCGACGGAAGCGGCAGCCAGAAGACAAAGGGTTTTACTCTCCGATGTTAACGGACAGACCGAGGAAACCACAGCAGCTATTATGAGAGCTCATGGTCTCCCCACTGATCACATGACAATTCAAACTCATAAAAGGCACGAGGAAGCGGAACATGCAAGAGAACGAGTCCTACAAGAGTTACACTCGGCAGCCTTACAGTACATGAGCAGTGCAAACCCAACAGAAGCTGCAGCTCGAAGGCAAAGAGTCACACTAGGGGATGCTGAAGGCCAAACAGAGGACACGGCTGCATCAATCTTGGCTGCAGAAGAGGACCAGAGAAGATCCCTGTCTCCTTGGGAAAGAGGGATCATCCCTGTGAGCCCACCAGGAATTGATTTCGAAACGGCAATGCAAAATGTGAGCTGTGATGAACTCCCAGAACCTGAGCACAACAAAGATATTGAAAGACAAAAGAAGGTGAGCAATCATAGACCAACGATGGGAACACCAAACATCTTAAATGGTACTAGCTCCAAAAAGAGAAACATGTCGCAACTGAGATTCTCACCAGGGAGAGGAAGTAAATCACCAGAAAGTAAGAAACGAAAGAAAGCCTCTCCAAAAATCAAGAGCAAAGCATTAGCAGGAACATCAACTAGGGACAGTAATCCTCCAATCCAACTTATCCCGGCTGTGTCCAAGAAGAAACCGGATTTTCGGTCTCTTCGTCACCAGGGTCCTTAGCTATACTGACCTGGAATTGTTGTGGGCTGGGGAACCCCATAACAATCCAGAGGCTGAAGGAGATCCATCGCAAAAACTCTCATGATGTGATCTTCCTGATGGAGACAAAAAACACAAATGATATGATTCTTTCGACACTAGATTGGCTAATCCCAGAGAACTATCACTCAGTTCCCCCAACCATCAATAGTGGTGGTGGTTTATTTCTGGTGTGGAAAAAAAGATATTGAGCTTGTTGTCAACTCATCATCCCAGAATCATATCGATACAACAATCTCAACTAAGGGCATTACCTTTCAATCTACCTTTGTCTATGGCGAACCTGACCACTCCAAGAGAATCGCAGTCTGGAACACCCTCTCAAGTCTTCAACCTCCAGATGGAACACCTTGGTTTTTGGCAGGGGACTTCAACGAAATTGTGGATAATAGTGAGAAGAAAGGTGGAGCAGTGAGAGCTGAAGGTACTTTCTGTGCCTTTAGAGCTTTCCTAGCACAAAGCGACCTCTTTGACATCAAACACTTCGGCAACTATCTATCGTGGAGGGGAAAAAGAAATTCTCACATAGTGCAGTGTCGCCTAGACCGGGCAATTTGTAATAGTGAATGGTCAGACCTCTTTCCATCCGGAAGATGTCAGTACCTCAAGTATGAGGGCTCTGACCATAGACCTCTCTTGACCTTCCTGGACACATCAAGAAGAAAAGGGTCAAAAATTTTCAGATTTGACCGACGTCTAAGGGATAATGCTGAAGTTCGTGACCTGATTAAGAAAACCTGGGACAGTGTGCCTCACCTACACGTTGAAGAGAGACTATCACTCTGCCGAAGAGAAATCTGTAAGTGGAGTAAAAAACACTTTGAAAACAGCAGAGCTACTATTGAAAATCTAAGAGTGAGACTCGATGAAGAAATGTCTCAAGCCACTCAAAACGACGATACGATCTATCAAATAAACAAAGCTCTACTCCAAGCTTATGTCAATGAAGAGGAATTTTGGAAACAAAGGAGTCGACAATTGTGGCTAACACTTGGTGACGCAAATACAAGCTATTTCCATGCGATGGCAAAGGGAAGAAAAGCACGAAACAGGTTAACAGTAATCGAAGATGACAGAGGAATACCTTGCTTTGAAGAAGCACAAATAGCAAAGGTTATATGCAAATTCTATGAGGATCTATTCAAATCAACGCACCAGGACAGTCTATCAACAGTCCAAGAAGCTCTGAAACCCTGTATCAGCCAAGAAACAAATGAAAAACTTATTGCTGACCCCTCAGCAGAAGAGATCAGAGCAGCTACCTTTGCTATACACCCCGATAAGGCCACGGGGCCTGATGGCTTCTCAACCAGCTTTTTCCAAGCTAATTGGGAGACTGTGGCCCCAGCTGTCATCAGAGAAATACAAGACTTCTTCACCTCAGGAATAATCAGAACCTCGCAAAACGAAACACATGTGAGGTTAATTACAAAAAGCTCGGGCGCAAAGAGAGTTTCAGACTACAGACCTATAGCTCTGTGTAATGTCTACTTCAAGATTATTTCAAAAATCTTATCCCTAAGGCTCAAACCGGTACTGCAAGATATTATCTCAGAAAACCAGTCTGCTTTCACTTCGGGAAGAGCAATTTCAGATAACGTTCTAATCACCCACGAGGTACTACACTTCCTAAAAAATTCTAAGGCAGAAAAACGATGTACAATGGCTGTAAAATCGGATATATCTAAGGCCTACGATAGAGTTGAATGGGAATTCTTAGAACAGGTTTTTAGAAGGCTGGGTTTCCACGAGAAATGGACTAATTGGATAATACAGTGTGTCTCTACGGTCTCCTATTCCTATTTGATCAATGATACAGCGCTGGGATCGGTGTTTCCAGAGAGAGGTATCAGACAAGGAGATCCTCTCTCACCCTATCTATTCATTCTCTGTGGTGAGGTTCTATCAGGGCTGTGCAAGAATGCAGAGAGAAACGGTACCTTGCAGGGGATAAGAGTGGCTAGAGGAAGCCCTAGAGTTAATCATCTACTCTTCGCCGATGACACAATGATTTTCTGTCAAGCAACCAAAGAAAACTGCCTGAGTTTGAAGAAGATCCTTCTGCAATACGAACACGCGTCAGGTCAACAAATAAACAAAGGAAAATCATCGATCTTCTTCTCCTCCAAAACACCAGCAGAAAGAAAAGAGATAGTCAAGGATACCTTAGGTATAACAGCAGAAGGGGGCACTGGTAAATACCTAGGCCTTCCGGAGCACTTTGGCAGAAGGAAACGAGACTTATTCACTTCTCTTGTGGATAGAATCAGGCAAAGAGCTGCTTCTCGCTCATCTCGGTTCCTGTCCAAAGCAGGGAAGCTCACACTCCTCAAAGCTGTCCTCACAGCTATTCCCACGTACTCCATGTCATGTTTTGAGCTCCCTGTGAGTCTCTGCAAGCGCATACAGTCAGTATTAACAAGGTACTGGTGGGACTCCTCTGTGGATAAGAAAAAAATGTGTTGGGTTTCTTGGCAGAAATTAACAAGACCTAAAGCTAGCGGAGGTCTAGGAATTAGGGATATTCAACTCTTCAATCAAGCACTCTTAGCTAAACAAGCCTGGCGAATCCTAACTTCACCTACTTGCTTACTAGCCAGAGTCTTACTCGGGAAATATTGCCATAAGAAATCCTTCTTAAAGGTAGACCTACCTACAGCTTGCTCACACGGATGGAGAAGTATTTTACACGGGAGAAACCTATTGAAGGATAATATTGGCAAGGCCGTTGGGAACGGGCTCACTACTAGTGTTTGGAAGGACTCATGGATCTCATTAAGTGAAAATACTATGCCTTTCGGGCCAGTCCAAGAACAGTTCATCGATCTATCGGTTTCAGACCTTCTAACATCAGACATGGAATGGAATACCAAGAGAATAGAAGAAATCTTACCGTTGCTGGCGCCTCAGATTAAGGCTATCCAACCGAGTCAAGTTAAAGCAGAAGATAAATATATCTGGCAACCTCTCCATTCAGGGGTTTATTCCACCAAGTCAGGCTATTATGCTGCAGCATCACAGAAGATACAAGAATCAGCAAACACCCATGAGCTTAACTGGATTAAAGATGTCTGGAGTGGAACCTTCTCACCTAAAATGAGAGTGTTCATGTGGTCTATTTTACAGAAAGCTCTCCCTTTTGGGGAAAATCTTCAATCTCGAGGAATCAAGGCGGAGGCAGTGTGTATACGCTGCAAGGAAAGGGAGACAGCCTGTCATATTTTTTTCCATTGCCAATTCGCAAAAGAGGTTTGGAGTAACATACCTCTCAAAAGAGATATTCGGGTTGAGGATCTTCAAGAGTTTAAAGAAGCGGTGGTAGCCTTCAGAGATGCAATCTGCCTGCCTCCATCGGGGGTAGCAAACAATATTCTACCCTGGGTTTGCTGGAGTCTATGGAAATCAAGGAACGCTCTTATCTTCGAGAACAGGAACAGCTCAGCCCAAGAAACTGCAACTATTGGGATAAGATTGGCTAACGAATGGAACTTGGCCCAGCTACCAAAGATCTCAACGACAGGCAAGGTTCGACTCGATGTGTTAAGACATCAACGCTCACATCCAGATCAAAGTCTCACATTCACCTGCAAAACAGACGCTGCGTGGAGTAAACAATCAAAGAAGGCAGGGTTAGCGTGGATTATTACAGGACCCTCCAACACCCCCCCCTTCAAGGAACAGACAGCAAAGAACATGTCAACTCACCTCTCATTGCGGAAGCCCTCGCGCTCAGATCCGCAATCAAATCTGCAGTGACCCTTGGCATTCCCGTGCTCAAGGTACTCTCTGACAATCAAACGCTCATCCGAGCTATCAACAGCGACTTGCAGGTCAAGGAAATCTATGGAATCGTCAAGGACATCCAGGAATTTTCCTCTGCTTTTGTCGATATAAACTTCTCTCACTTTCGTCGTAATCTCAATGTTGAAGCCGACCTGTTAGCAAAACAGGCTTTAATTTCGTTTTCTGTTTCAAACCCTGTTGGGCTCTAAACTTCTGGGCCTGAGGCCAATTTTAATTTAAAGTATGTTGTGTCCAAAAAAAAAAAAAAAAACTTTTAAGTTTTGCATTGATCAACTCTTCACTAAAAAAATGAACCAAAGACTTCAATAAAACAATAGTTAATGATTATCTCATGCTTTAAATTGTACTCTTGCGACGAGTTTACGTAAAATCAATACCTTTTGAAATTTTGTTCTGGCTTTTATAAACATGCATCGAGTCCATAATAAACCAAGTGTGTTGATGATGAATCTAAATGATTATAACTAATTTCAGACTATAATATTTATTATACCTAATACTTACGAATATTTGGCTATGTTTATTAGTAATGGTATAATAGGTTAATGCGTTAGGATTCATTTTCTTTACTTTGATTCTCACATTATTGACAAGCAATGTCTTTTGAAAACAAACCACTCCTACCGAAAGAAGTGTTATGAGTTTTGTAACCAAAAAAAGTAAATATAATATGCATAATTTCATTTAGAAATCGAGAAAATTATCACAAAAATTTCCTTCATTAATCATCACTTTTGGATGTTAGCATATAGAATGCTTACAATCTATATGTACTTATTATTTGCATAGGTCGGTCAATAGATCTATTGCTGGCCTACACCGATATTTGTTTTATTCGCTGTCAAAAATAAAATCTCTAAATAATTAGCTATTGGTTACTAGTTTTTGCCATCTTGGTGAAGTTACACCTTAGCTTCAATTCAATTTGCCTGGGCCTTTCCCGTTGAAGATGTTTCAGTAGAAGAAGTTGTGGAAGTTTCACTCTTAATAGCAACCTCAACGAATTGGGTTGTGACTTGTTCCCATTTGGTGATTGTCGTTTTAATCTCTGCTTGTTGTTCTGGTGTGCATGTCATTGTTCCTCCTTTCTTGCTTTGATTTTGGGCTACAATTTTAGCGTGGATTGCATCTAGTTCTTCCATAGACTTTATCACTTCTGTTTGGAAAGTTTCCATTGACTTCTTTACCTATGATATTACCAAGAAAAATAACACATGTACACATATATATTTATACAGACGTTTGGCTGTTAATATTCTTAAATAAATGATATATGCATTTTGTAACGTACTTCTGCTGATTTGCCAGTAATTCTTGAACGAATAAATTTCATGGCATCGCCTATTTTGCCAACAGCACCTTTGATCCTAGCGAATAGGCCTTTTCTCTTTGGAGAAGCAACCTTTGCGGAACCTGTCATGGTACTCTTTAGTTGCTCGAAAAACTGCTTGTATTCGTCTTTTGGTGGACACTTCTTTTCTAGGTTCATTAAGAATGCCATAACTTGTTCGGAAGTCTGAGTCTCGACTTCTGTCACTGTCACCTCTTTGGTCTGGCTAGTAGTAGTACTTTTAGTTTCACTTGAAGCAGAGTTTGATTGATTGTTTGTATCCTTAGAGGGATTTCCAGCTCCAGGGTTTGAACCGGCTGATGGCGTGTCTGTATCCTTAGAGGGAGTTCCAGTTTCAGCTCCAGGGTTTGAACCAGCTGATGGCTTGTCTGTATCCATAGAGGGAGTTTCAGTTTCAGCTCCAGGGTTTGAACCAGCTGATGGCGTGTCTGTATCCTTAGAGGGAGTTCCAGTTCCAGCTCCAGGGTTTGAACCAGCTGATGGCTTGTCTGTATCCTTAGAGGGTGTTCCAGTTCCAGTTCCAGCTCCAGCTCCAGGGTTTGAACCAGCTGATGGCTTGTTTGATGGACTTCCAGTATCGGTTCCGGAGTTAGGACTCGAAGAGTCTCCAGCGGTGGGGGTGGTGGTGGCGCTATCAGAGCCTTCGTTGGTTGTTGTTGTTGTTGTTGTTGTGCTGACTACCATAGTGTTTACGACCTTAGTAATCACAGTCTGCCACTTTAAGATCCCATCTTTGATTTCTTTCAGCTGTTCAGGTGTTAGTGTCATGGTTTCTTCCTTCTCTTCTTTCTTGCGGCCACCCAAAATTTTACCACCCAAGGTTTTCATAAACTTAAAGGTTTCGATAGCTTCTTCTTTCTCCTCTTGAATTTCCCTCTTTATCTATAATTACGTACGTATGCATGATGGAAGTAAATAAAAATTGTTTATTAGTCTAGGGCCCGGTCAGGAGTATAAACGAAGGAACCAATCGATTAGGGCATGTAATTTGTATGTAAAAGATATTATGAAAACCTTATACGAAAAATAGAACTTTTATTTGAACGTATGAATTTTTTTTTAAATATCAGAACGGCACTGATTATGATAACCTCTCTCACTTACCCTTCCAACAGCAAAAGAGGCGATGGTTTTGATGATTCCATCTTCTTTGGACTTCACTTCAGCATCGTCTTTTTTGCGAAATAAATTTAGTGGGCAAACAAACTTGGCAAATCCTCTGAGTTTGTCGAAGAACATTTTGAATTTGCTTGTTTTAGGACATTCTTTCTCGAGGTCCCCCACAAATACCATCACTACTTTAACCGTGTAGCCTTCCACATCAGCCACCGTCTTCGGATCTTCAATCTTAGGCAAAGATGGCTTTAGCTTCAGAAAAGCTGAAGCCACGTCAAAAAGGGTTACAGATGCAAATAGAATGGTGAAGCATAATAATAGATGAACTCTTGCCATTATTCTTTTTCTTTTTTTGTTTTTTATAAGAAAATTATATTTTTTGGTGAGCAATGAATTTAATGATTGAATCGAAATGGAACTATTCGTTTGTTTTTATAGTGTTTTAGTGTTCTATGTTTAGAGTCTTTGATCCTATAACTATTGAAAATTTGGTGGTCTAATGTCGAAGTTATAGCAAAGAGTTTAACGGTTCTTGCGCTTCACAAATCATTGACAGTATACCACAAAAATAACATGGTGCCTTTTCTAACATATTACATCTATTTTAGCCGTGACAGAAACACGTGAGCATATATAATTTTAGTAGTTACATGATGTCACAAATATAGTCCTAGTTAGAAAAACAATGTTAAATAAACTTTACAATAAATATATGATGCTATATATATATTTTGAAACTTTTATATATATATGATGTAATATTGGTCATTAACATATTATATCATGAAAAATTATGGTGTATATTAAAAAAAAAAGTTGTTTATAGAATGCTCCATCAGTATAAAAATCATGTTATGTAGAAAATTACAATTTTAAAAGTGTACTAGCTAGCTTTTATGTTAACATCTCCGTTCTTTCAATAACCAAGATGTAACTTCCATTATTCTCAAAAATAATATAATAAATAATAATAATTGAAATTTCCACTTAAAAGTCAAAATCTATGTCGGAAAACCAATAATAACATAATACAAAAATATCAATATAAACCGGAAAGTCTGAAATAGGAAAGGAAACCTAAGTTCAAAGATTCAAAAATCTTAAATAGAAAAAAATACTGAAACACAAAAACTTAACACAAACACCGGTCCGATATAATCATTTCTCTCTTTCTTTTCTCCTTTCAAATGAAATCGACGAGTGGTTATATTGAATCAGTGTTTTTAGGCTGTTGAACTTTTGCTTTTCAGTATTTTTTTTTGTATTTCAGACTTTTAGATCCTTGAACTTATGTTTATTTCCAGTTTTAGACTTTTGGATTTATGTTGATTTTTTCGGATTATGTTATTATTGATTTCCGACGTGGATTTTGAATTTTCAACATTTATAAATGGATATTTCAGATATTATTCTTTATTAAATTATTTTTGAAAAAAACATGCGTTACAAAAAGTTTCAAATTTACAAGTTCCATTCTTTGTTAACAATTCAGAAGATTCTTTTGATAAAATTGATTTTTATCCTTCAAACAATCATCATGCGGTTTTTATCCTTTTAAATTTAGAATAATTTGAAATACTATTTAAATCCCGTGTGAATTCATTTGCGTGTGTTGTGTAACTCACCCATATATTTGCATCTACTAGGTGATTTTCCCGTGCTCATGCACGGGTATAAATATTTATTAAGTAAATTTACTATAATAATTGATTACTATTTACTTTTAATTTTCAATTAATTTATAATTTGCATACATGATTTATATTAATAATATTATTTTACTTTAATTGGACATATTATTTTAGAAATATTATATCTAGTCAATTTTATTATTTTATAGTCGATTTTACTGTTATTATTTGGGTATATTAGATTACATTCTTTTATCTGAATTCAACTATAACATTTTTTATTCTAAATATATTAAATTTTGATTAATTCTATTATTTACTTTTAAGTTGTTTGCTGTCTCAGATGTCAATATATTTTAGAAAAGTTATTTATAACTTAAGATATATTATGCCTATAATGAAATATAAAATAATTTTGATTTCAAATTACATCAATTGATATAAAGATAATCTTTGAAGTCTCATGCATATATATAAATTTCACAAAATAAATCAAATTAAATTAATATTATTTATCATTTAAATGTGCACGTATTTTCATAATATTTATCAAGTTATATGTTTCTTTAAAATATAGTAGAAAATAAAGCAATAATCAGTAGGAAGTTACATACTTAAGTAACTCATATATTTTTGGAGATTCATGAACACATATCAATATTTACAATAACTAAAATATTTTATAAATTCTAAATAATTTTANTAAATGTGCACGTATTTTCATAATATTTATCAAGTTATATGTTTCTTTAAAATATAGTAGAAAATAAAGCAATAATCAGTAGGAAGTTACATACTTAAGTAACTCATATATTTTTGGAGATTCATGAACACATATCAATATTTACAATAACTAAAATATTTTATAAATTCTAAATAATTTTATATCTTAGATTTATTGATTGATAAACTGAAATTATTTTAAATAATCTTAAAAATGAGAATTCGGATTTGCTTTGGTATTTTTACTATGGTTATTTTAAGTTACACAAACATAAAATTAAAAAAAAATAAGAAACATATAATTTAAATAATGATAGAATATAACATATCTATGTCATTAAAGTATATAGTGGTATGATATTTTAAAATATTTTGTAATTATTTGATTAAAAGATGTTTATTGTTAAAAAATATTTTAATTTCTCTTAAAAATAAGCAGTAAAATTGTGGTTGTATTTGAGAAGTCATATTATATAAGTAAAATTTAATTTATAGATTTTTTTTTTTGCTTTAGTTGAAAGATACTATAGTCAACTAAATATATGAAAATAAATAAAATATTCAATCATTTTAATTAAAAAATATTTTAGTTAATAAAAACATATACTTGTTTATGTTACTTAAAATTATGTTTAAAAGTAAATTTTTTTTTTCAAATATCAAAATTATATGTGTGAATTTTTTGTTATGAAATCACATATATAAAGATATATATTTTCATATAAGAAAATACAGATATAAAGAAAGTATTTTATTAATTAAAAAGTACATTTTATGTTATTTAAAATATTTTTAATGGATGTTACTATTTTGTTAATTTTCCTTTTTAATGAAATCATATTATATAAACATATATTATCGTTTTTAATTTTTCCTTTTAAATTTTATAGATGTGTTTTCTATTATAAATTTTAGTTGGAAATTTTTAAAAAGGAAACTAAATACAAAATTAATAATACTATTTTACTATTTTGATAGTATATTACTATTTTGTGAACTTTCCTTTTTAATGAAATCATATTATATAAACATATATTTTCTTTTTTAAATTTAATAATTTTTTTTTCTTTTTTATTATAAAAGTTATTTGGAATGTTTTAAAAAGGAAACTAAACATAAAATTAATAATATTATTTAAATATACTATTTAAATATATTCATTAAGGGTATCATAGTAATCAACCGGTGTAAGAGTCAACGTGAGCGCGCCACATAGGAAAATGACTTCTCAAATAATATTACAGAGATGTGTTATAAATTCAATCCAATTCACCTTTATTTGTTTCCCTAAAATGGAGATAGTTATATTTATCTCTATATATAGAGAAAAAAATAGAATTCTTCTATAATAGAGGTATATATTTTTATTTACATAATAGTCCTTTAATCTTTTATGATCATAACTAAAATACTTGTTTATGAAAAAATACAATATATTTACGTATAAAACAAAACTTCTTTTTTTTTTTACAAAATAATTTTTACTTTTTAAATATTAGAAATAAAATTAATAAATATATAATTATTTTATTTGAAAGCCTATCTTTGTAAGTAAAAATAATATTTAAAATTTGTATTCAAGATTAAAATTATTAATTATAATTTAATTATTAAAAGGTCTTCATAGATATTAAATATTTATAAACAAAATTAATTTGAACTTAAATATTAGTTAATACAACATATTGAAACAACTTAATACTTTGGTAAATTATTTCCAGATCCACAAAAATCGTTAAAATATTGTGCAAACGAAGTGGATGGAGGAGGAGCTTGTTGATTTTGTTGTTGGTGACTGCGCTTTTGCAAAATATATGCTTTTTCTGCTTGGAAATATTCACGATCATTTGGATCTTCTATAAAATTTTAAGTCACAAAATAAAATTTTGTTTTCTTCCTTCATCCCTTTCAAAGCATAAACTTGTCTTTGAATCTCTAACTAATGTTGTCTTTATGTCTAATGACTTTTTGTAATAAAATGTTTAATTTAAATAATAATGTGTATTTATGAAAAGATCGATAAGTGATAATGAATGAGTTAATTTTTAACGTTTATAAGTTAAAATTGTTAATTTCAAAAATTAAAAATAAGTTTTTAAGAATACGTTTTTAGAGAAAAAAATAGAGGAATATATTGAAGAAAAATTCACCTCTATTATATAGTTCATAGGAAAAAAATAGAAGAATATATTGGAGATGGTGTAAGACATGATTAGAGGAAGAAGAAAATGAAAATACGCATGCAACAGTGTTCATTGATCCAAACCTAAACTACGAAATGTGTTCACTATTTATTGATGAGAAATATCCCACATCGGAAATATAAGAATTAATCTACTACTATATAAAGGGTTAGGGCCAATCCACTTATCACCGATTGGTTTTAAGTTGGAAGCCCATAATAACCCGAATCTAACATGGTATCAGAGCGATAAGATCCTTTGACCTAATTTACTACAATTACTACTATATCGATGTTGGACCCTTTGTGGATGTTATTCCCACATTGTCCACGCTTCAGACCTAGAGATGTCTGAACTTGAGGGAGGGTATTGATGAGAAACATCCCACATCGGAAATATAAGAATTAATCTACTACTATATAAAGGGTTAGGGCCAATCCACTTATCACCGATTGGTTTTAAGTTGGAAGCCCATAATAACCCGAATCTAACACTATTCTTATTTCTTTTAGGATTCTTAAAAACTCTTCTTGTGTTATCTTCTTTCTTTTTTTTTGTGTGTCCCATGTCCTAAAAAATGCTCCTGTTTTTGTAGCTCGACACTCACCCCAACACAGACAAGTCAACCCCGATAAAAAAATTAATATCATAACTAATTTACTTCTGCGTTAATCATATTATTACATGTACTAAAACAAGTCAAATCTAAATATAAAAAGTGGATATACCATAGAATATAGTAAGTTTTAACAAATCTTAGATTACGGACGAGTGAAATCCGGATTTTATTTTGAACGTGTCTAATTATTGTGTATACGCGAAGGCATTACGTGTTCACTCTGTTATGTATGTAAAAGTAAATTACATGATGATAAATGACCTTCGCGTTCTACAAACAAAAAGGCGTGGAAAAGGAACGATTTACAAAGGTCCGAACAAAATCATTAATGGGTGTCGCGTAATTCGCTTGCCGTTTGGGGAAAGGCGTGAAAGTCACTTAAGCCACACCTGGGAAACAAACTCACAACGCGCCTCGGCTTTCGCAAGCGTCACGCTTTTTTTGATAATCTCTCGCCCACGTGAGAGCAAAGACAAAACAGTCTCTCGGGTGAGAGCCGAATATCCTAACCAGCTAGACTACTACGGATTTTGTTAGCAAGGCTACAATTATCATAAAAGTTTCTTAGCTGGGAAAAATATTGCAAATTGTTTTTGTATATATATGTGTTTTGTTTTGTTTTCTATCTATAACAGAAACGGTTTGTTTGTTTACGTTTAGAAGCTGTCTTGAAAGGTGAATGTCATAGTTTTGTAGGTTCCCGAAAATAGTCCAGGTTCCTAACGCATTTTCCATACGAAAAGTAGAATCAAGAGCATATCTATATTGTTGTACAGATTATTTGTTTTTATAAAGTCCTTGTACATATATTACCAAGATAATTTTGTGTAAAGTCCTTAAGGACAAAGGAATACCTTGCTTTCTTAGTTCACCATTTGAAGCTTTATGTATAAAGATTTGATCAAATAAGCTAGAAACTTGAATTTCAGTTGTGGACATCACATTCGAAGTAGCCATACACTCTACATTTCCCAAAGAAGCGGTAGCCTATAGTAATTCCCACAATAGTTGGACATTATCTCCCGTGTGTTACAAGAAACAGACGATAAGTTCATCAAACTTAAGATCCTATAATTTTTTATCCGTCTACATCTAAAAACTGCTTAGAGTGATGACGACATATTATTTTACATGTTAAGATCGTTGTGAGATGAAATGAGATTCACAGTTCAGATGATTAATCTAAGAACACAACTTATTATTTCCACATGTGAACACTTGGTAGGTAATAATACTTCATTACAGTTATTCATAACCCTTCGAAGGTTTCTCCAATGTTCCATGTCCGGTGCTTTCTAACGTGTATTGGTCATGGCAAATGATAATGATGCAACTTCTTTCATCATCATTTATGCAAAGTGACAATTACACCTTTCAATCTCTCCCTCCGAAGACCAAGTTGCAAAGGTGCTGAGCATTTGCTACTCCAGTGCTCTGAACCATCCCAAAGAAGGCGCTTGTATCTCTTGATAGCAATTCTTGTGGACTATCATACTCCAAAGCCTAAGAAACATTTGCACATTTTCTTTTTAATGTAAGATTTTACACAAGGATGTTGCCAAGCTGTATCAGAATCCTTAAGTAATAATCTTGACATTACCTGACCAGAACTAAGCACAAGGATCTTATCACAGTCGATGATGGTATTCAACCTGTGAGCGATAACAAGCATTGTGCAAGACTTGAATTCCTCTCGGATGGTCCTTTGTATCAGAGTATCTGTTCTGACATCAACAGATGCAGTTGCTTCATCCAGAACAAGGATCTTTGATCTTCTTAGCAAAGCACGCACTAGACTCAACAGTTGCCTTTGCCCCATGCTGAAATTCTCACCTCCCTCAGAGACCTTCACAGATTCAAAGTTTGATCAATCATCTCCATAACAACAACAAAAAAAAAAAAACAAAGAAGTCCTTACACTAGTATACCTCAGTATCTAGTCCTAAAGGATTCCTGGCGATAACATCTTTCATATGGGCCCTTTGTAGAGCCTCCCAGAGGTCAGCATCATTGTGCTCATCAAATGGGTCAATGTTGAATCTCACCGTCCCTAACAAGAAGAAGAAGAAGAAGAAGAAATGATTCTCAGAATGCGAAAACATACTTACATCGTCGTCTTAGATTACAAACAAACCTGAGAAAAGCACTGGAGATTGTGGTATGATACTCAGCACCCTGCGCAGATCTGTCAGTCCAAACTTAGCCACATCACAATCATCAATCATGATTTTTCCCTTTTCCACTTCAACAATCCTAAACAATGCATTCAAAACAGAAGACTTCCCTGCACCAGTTCTTCCCACCACTCCTACTTTCTCACCGGGAGAGACAGAAAATGACAGTCCATGTAATACAATAGGCAGCCCTGGCCTGTAACGCAGGTGAACATCTTCAAACTCGATAGAACCTCTTGAAGGCCAGCCAGGCACTGGACGGTTGCTCTCAACTATCTCTGAACCCTCCTCAGAAGGAAGATCAATGTAGTTACCGACTCGCTCAACAGAATTCAAGCTGTTCTCTGCTTTGCTAGCTTGTCTTAGAACACCACTCATTAGAGTAGTGATATTCAGAGTATAGCTAAGAAGAAGACCCATCGTTGATGCAAAACTAGCTTGGTTCTCTGCATTACTGCTTCTCATAACCGCAAAAGTTGCAGTTAACCAAATCATCACACCTCCAAGAGTCTCCAATCTTATAGTGAGCCAACGGTTACATGTAGTATTAGCAAGAGTGAACCTTATGTTGTTGTCCACGGATTTTCCATTAATCTTTGCCATCCGATCATAGGCTTTATAGGCTCGGATGCTTGACAAACCATTCAATGCTTCTCCGAATTGAGCATAAATAGGTGATCTTGCAACCGAATCCATACGTCTTACTTCACGGGATGTGTTCTACAACAGAAAAAAAACAAAACTCATTATAATTTCAAAAGAGTATATGTATTTGATGTAACATGACGTATAAAATTTACCTGATAGTAGAGATATGCAGCATAAAAGAGTATGAGGAGTGGCATTATTGCCCACAATGAAATGGTACTAACAGCACCAATAAGAGCAAACGTCGAGAGGAGTTGCCACAGCTGGCTCATGAACATATTCATTAGGTTGGCGACAGTTCTATCTATGTCACCAATATCTTTAGAGAACCTGTTTATTACACGCCCTGTTGGGTTTGTGTCGAAGAAGAGCATGGGAGCTCTCAAGATAGAGTTTAGCATTGCCTCATGGAGTGTTTTGGCCGCATGTAAACTTGATGTCAGAAGCCAAAAGGAGTTGGTAAACGTCACAGCAACCTAAATCAAGAGGACCATTGTCAAAGTCAAATTTGTGAAACATACTAGAGAGATCTCAGTCTTTTGTCAGAAACACAAACCTGACCAAAACCGAAAAGAGCAAACATTACAATGTAGAAACCGGTACTGTAACTCTTCGACGTGCTTTGGTCAGCCCAATAACTTAACCATGTGCAGCTTGTAAGTCGGAGAATTTCAGTTGTTACATAGCATGCCAAGAGAATCAAAACTACCCATAAGCCTCCTACTGCATTTTTATACCTGAAAAAAAAAATAGAAAGTACCTTAGCCATCATCTCTTTGTATCAAAGCTGAGCTAACTAGTACCTCATCAGAACGTTCCAACTAATGATGCCAGACTCTCGTTCTTCTTGCTTGACAAGCACGGATCTTCCATGTTTCCCTTGCTTGGTACTGCCTAGTTTTATCTCACTAGCATCAACATTTACAGTAGGATCTTCAGATATCTTCTCATCATCAACTTTGCTCATCTCTTGGTTTGCATCCATTTTCCCAGCATTCTCCATCAATTTCTGGAACAAACTACCATTTACTGACAGCTCTTCGAAGGTTCCTTCCTCTTTAATCATTCCCTCTGAGACTAAAATAATTCTATCCATCATAGGAAGAAGATGTAACTGATTTGTGATAAGAATCCTCGTTTTCTCCTTCAGCTCTTCCTTCATGCAACTATCAAAAACCTGTTACAAAAGGTAGAGTTTGGTGTCATGCAATGGCAACACTCATTGTTTTGTAAAGGGTCAACCATATACCTGCTGAGCAACATGAGCATCTAAAGCACTCAAAGGATCATCGAATATGTAAACATCTGAATTTGAGTAGACTGCTCTAGCCATTGAGACTCTCTGCTTCTGCCCTCCACTGATATTCACCCCACGTTCTCCAATCTCTGTAAGATCACGGCCCTGAATAAGCGAAATTTAGCAAGTTACTAAGATATGTCATACCAAGTACATGTTATGTAAAAGCCTTTTTATCCCACTTAACCGGAAGCAAATCAAGATCGTGTTGTAAGGCAGTCACATCAATAGCCCTCCAATATCTTTCCCTTTCAAAATCTGACCCAAATATAATGTTTTCACGCACCTGCAATACATAGATGAAAATAAGGTTACTGATTGCTAAGCTGTAATCTTTGTTTACAGAGCCACTGGGAAGTAACTAAAGGTCACTCACAGTGGCATTGAATATCCATGAAACTTGAGGAACATAAGCTACGGAGCCTCTAATGACAACGCTTGAGGTTTCACCATGAGATAACTCTCCCAACATCGCCGAGACAAGTGATGTCTTACCTTCTCCGGTTCCACCTACAATGGCAACCAAACTTCCTACTGGTATCTCCAAATTGATATTAGATAATGTGGGCTTTGTTGTCTGTAAAATATCCATGAACATTTCAGAAAGTTATGTACTGTTGCATCTCAAGATATTCTAAACAAGTGGGAATATTTAGAGGATTCACCTTTGAATCCCATGAAAAGTATCCATTCTTAATTGAAATGGCTGGAGCTCCTGGTTGAAGAGGTGGGTTTTGTGCTAGAACTCTCTCTTCACTGAGAAGTAGGTCCTCAATGCGTTGTAGTGAAACATTTGCGTTGACAGCCTAAGAGAAGATTAAGCAAAGATAATATAGACTAGTTTGATTAGGTAACACATAAAATCATTGAGGAGGGCATGATGATTGTTATAATTTACCTGACTTAGTAGATTTGGTAGCATGTTGAGAGGAGATCTTAGAACTGAGAAGAGAGAAAGAGATGAGAATGCTCTTGCTGGTGTCAAATCTCCTCCCAACAGAACAAAAACCCCAAATGAAACCACAGTCACAACTACTGGGGTGCTGTTAAGTATAAAACTGTTAAACTGCAAGAAGTAAAAACGTTATAAATGAAAAAACATAACTTATCAAAAATAGGTTTATCCTAAAACCAAGCCCTATTTGTATAAGTAACGAAAGGCAATACAAAATCAGTGAATAGGAGAGTCATACAGCTGATAGTAACTGAGCTTTTCGAAACCAGGAGAGCTCTTCGTTTCTAATTCCTTCAATACGTGACTCAAAGCTCTTTTCCCATGCATAGCATCTAACAAAGTCCCCAAAAAAAATAGTAGAACAACTGCTTTAAGAATGTGACATTCAGAAAAGCTGAAAAAGAACATCTATCATCATACGTACTTTACAGTATCCATGGATGCCAAGATCTCATTCGTGATACCGACTCTTTTGTCAGTCCATTGGAGTCCTTCTTTAGTCAGTTTCCTCATTTTGTTTATAATCAGAGTCTGTTTATCAAGAAACCGAATTAATAAATGGACACAATGATGCAGTCACCACAACGTGTACTATTCAGTAAAAGAACATTATAATGAAGCTTTATACCTGGAGAGGAATTAGGAGAAACAGAATCAGTGAACCGAAAAGCGAAGCAACTCCTAGTTGTTGATAGAGAAGAATAATAGACATAATAATGCGAAAGGGAGCTGACCATAAGCCATGGAGCTGTTCTACTATCAGCTGAAAAAAATTGGGAGACTATGTTAGCAGCAGTTACAAATCATTAGTTGTACAAAGTAGTGAACCGAAGAATACCTGAAGTGCATTAGCATCTGCAGTTATCATATTTGTGACCTTTCCAGATGTGAAATTCTTGCGAGCTTCATGAGTTAGTCTTAGAGATTTGTGGAATACAGCTGCTACCTACAAGGAAATTTTGTTGGAGAATAAACATAACTAAATGAATGTAAGGGAAGGGAAGGTTCACAAAATTTTACCACTGTTGACCTCAACCTAAATGCCGCACGTCCAACATGCTGAAAGTATTGAGATTGACAAAGCACACCTAGTGTCTGAGGTTTTAAGAGGTTTCAACAAGAAATAACTACAATGTAAGAAAACCAAAAATGACAGTTAAGGAAAATGTAAATGATACATACCACTCCAACGAAAATTAAGAAAGCATAGACATAGCCAACCCAAGCTGGATCATCGTCTTGCATTGACTACATAAAGTGATCAAAGTTTTGATTTAGTTAGATTGAATTGGTCTTATATATTTGCCTGATATAATGTTCACTATGCAATATTTGTTTTAGTAAAGATTAGGCAGAAACAAAGCTTACCTGCAACAATTGGCTCAGTATAAGCGGTCCAACAAATTGAGAAAGATCATGTCCAATCTACAACACGCTAAAACATGATGTGTTATTAATTGCTTGAGTGTTGTCAAATACATGACTGAACATTACTGTGGATCTGTACTATTTATAGTAAAATAAAAAATCAAGAGCTTTTCTGATATCTATATATTAAGCAACCGAGAGGCAGAACACGAGTATATTTACCTTAAAAATACCACCAAACCAGAACCTACAAAGATAGAAAACAGAAGTTATTGCCGGTATCGATAATGCGTGGCTTTAAAGTAAACTATGCTAAAAAGATTATCAGCCTTTACCGTCCACCAAGGCTTTTATTCAGTGCTCGGAGAAGCCATGGCTTGCTTCTCCGTGATTCTTCCATCCAACATCTTTGAAATCTGACAAATAATTCATTCAAGGGATAAGAATGTTCTTGATACTTAGCAGAACAAAAAAAAAAAAAGAGATCCTAGTGAAGGCAGAAAGCAAAGCAGCAACACTAAATGTACCTTTTGATCAAAGTGTCTGTTTGGTCCCATTTATCTAGTTGCCAAACATCCTTCTCGGTTAAGGGCTTTCTGTAGCCTAACTGCATAAGCGGCGTGATCCAATCAAAGAATATTCCTAAGACAAAGAAACTATAATCAGTAGGCCAGATAGAATGAGCATTCAACAAATTTCTTTTTATCAATTTAGGGGGCTACCTACCTGTAAAGAAGCCAGCACGTCGCTCGGGACATATGTTCTCTCTCTCAGGGAGGACATCATATTCAACATTGTCTAATGATGATTCATTGTTTAGAGTATGGTAACCGTGGTAAATATCTAGTTCCGGAACGTAAACAAGAAGCATAACTCCAAAGAGAACCTGAAACAGAAAACAAATCAATATATAACCAGTGAGGCTAATCATTTTACTGGTAACATATCTCAAACATCAACCTTAGGGACCATGTTCTACCAACCTGAGCACATCTTGAACTGATACAGAGATATAGTGCAGTTCTGCGATAGCAAATATAGGAAAAATTATATAATGAAAATTCAGATCTACCAAATCCCCAAAACCTGTTATTGCTTAAATTTGTAAATATATAAACAGACTCATGAAATTTTACATGTCGAATCACCCAGTTGAGTTCTTTAATATGAGATAATACAATAGCAAACCTATTCAGTGAGTTTTGGAGAGGTAACACAAGGTCCAGCAGCACAGCATCAGCAACCAAAACATAAACAACACCAAATCTCACGTACCATCTGAATTCTTTGACATATCTTTTGGTTTCTAACCAAACCAAAGAAAGCATGGAGAGCCAAGCGGATGCCTCGACGATTAAAGATGCAACCTGCCATTAAATAATTAACACCATAATCATCACATTTCTGATATTCTACTTTCTTCATTTTATAACAAAAAGGGCGGTGGGATCTCAGTAAACCTCAAAGGGAGGAAGATGATTCTTTCCATCCATGCCAAAGAGTGAAATCCGCAAGACCAATCTTAGTAGAGGCTCAACAACACAGTAACAAGCCAATATCCCTAGCACACAGTTATAGTACTTGTTCCTCAAAACATACATCTGAGCTTTGACGTTGCCGAAGATGATCCATGTCCGGTACAAACACAGACCAAGAAGCACAAATTGAGAAGAAAACATTACTAATGAGTCTATGGCGCATGGCGTGTAAGCACCAAAGGCACCATCCACTGTTTTCTCCCAAAATCCTTGGGCAACTGGCTTGCAGTACCAAGCCAAGGCCTCAAAACCCATACTTCTCGAATACCCAAAACTGGAAAAATACAAAACGAAATGCATATTCTTAGTACTATTAAAAAGACAATGCAACACACGTTACAACAGTTTCATGCCCAAATCAAAACATCTAACAAAGTCAACAATCATCAGTGATCAGTAAAAAGCCAACAAAAATTTTAATTAGTAGACCGACAACAAAAGACAAGAATTTTTGATCATCCAAGTCAACGTATCAAAAGCATCAAATCCATTTCGCAAAAAGGCCAAAACCTTTTAACGAAAAGCATCAACCTTTTAGTGAGATACTAAAAAAGACACGAAGCAACTTAAAAACGTCTATGCAGAGAAGAGGTGAGGGAGGAAGAAGAAGAAGAGAGAAGCTTAAACCTAAAGTTTGATCCTGTGATCGTAAATGAATCAAAGTTTTGGAGCTTTGTCACAATTCACGCAAGTTTATATATTAATTAGTATAAAAAGGGAGACCTTTTGGGGGTTAGAATTTAAGTCGTCAAGCACGTAAGCAGCTGGATAAAAAGGAACTTTCGTAGATATAAAATGCATGATCTCCAAATCTGTGTGCAAATATTTATAATGTAAATGATCCCATTGGCAATTGTTAGAAAGACAGACAGAATGCATAAATAATTTGAAGGAGAAGTTCCATAACCCCAGTCTCTCTCTTTTCCACTGTATTTCCTACTTGCCCAATATTTACGTTCTCTTGAATGTTACTTTAATACCTTTCTCTATACTCAATCAACTATTTTATCTTTCTTCAAATATTTTATTTATATTTTTGGATTCGTTCAATTTTTTCTCTTGTTTATTTAGTTTTTAGGAGTTAAAATAACAATTGTATTAAGCATATATGTAAAACATAGACATATATATATATATATATATATGTATATGATTCTATTTGTATAAGTTTTGATTAATATATTAATTAAGTAAAGTTTGCCTCACTGAACTTTGTTCTAGATTTACCTTCACCATTTCCATTAATAAAAATCACAATTCAAAGATGTAAAGCATTTTTATTTTATTTTTTATTTTTTTGCTAACTAAGTACCCTGACCCCGTCGTAATAGTCCAGATTAGAGATCGAAGTGAGGAAAGATACTGTCAGGACGTCACCATGTGGCTCGCCTATAAAGGTATTTGGTTTCAGGTTGGAGAGACCGCGTGTTAAATCCCACATTTTTTATTTTATTTTTATCACACTTGTTTTTTTTTCTTTTTTTAACTAAATATTTTTTTTTTACTAAGTTTTTTTTATCACACTTATTCCTAGTGCAAACAATAATTAATACGTATGAAATGGGATTATTGTTGGAAAAGTGGCCAGGACCACGAAGTTTCGTCGTCATAACTTGGCTGAGTTTAATTTGGGGTTTGGCTTTGTGTGTACGTGATCGCGTTTGGATGGAATAAGTAACATAGAAAAAATAATTTCAACTGTGGATATCACAGTCTCAACAACCTATGATTTAGGGAAATTTGGTTGGTTGTATCATAAGTTGGTTGTGAAAGAATTTAGCAAACCCTTTCTCAAAAAGAAAAGCTTAGCCTATATAATAAATGAATCCGTAAATTTGGTTCTGAAATTATTGTTTTCTCGATAAAAAAGAAGGCTATAATAAATGGATCTCCACGGTTTTTTAAAAATAAAAAAAGAAAAAAAATGGATCCGTAAATTTGTTTGTGAAATTATTTTTTTCTCGATAAAAGATTATAGTTTTTCAATAAGAGTGTATATGAGAAACTGACCGGCAAATTTCTGCCTCATTTCCATTTATAAAAAGTGAAAACGTATGAAAATGGGATCGACGTCATGTCACCTCTATTGAGGAAATAAAAAACATTAGTGAAAGACCACGAAGTTTCTTCGTCATAACTAGGCTTAAAGTTAATTTGGAGTTTGGCTTTCTGTCTAAGTAATCGCATTTAGACAGAACACCAATTAAATTAGGGAAAAATAATTTTCAATTGTGGATATCACAGTCTCAGCAATCAAAACACTCTCCTGCCAAAAAAGCGTAGCCTGTATATATAAAATGGACACTTTGTTCCGTGTATAACAAGAAACACAAAATCAAAGTTCATCAAAATGATATCTGTATGGGACAAGTGATGTAAGCCCTTCTTCGTCTACATCTCCACGTTGTCCCAGTCAAACGATCTCCCCTCTAAATTGTAATCCGAGTGTTGCATTCGGTTCTTCGCCAATCTGCTCATGACAGCAAGCCCTGAAATTGTGTAACACACACAATCTTAGAATCAAGAAACTTCAAAAAATTCTCTATGAAATATAGTAGAGAGATCCTATAATAGCAACGGTACCTTCGACCATTTTGTAAAGAGATGGCCACCAACGCTCCCTAGAGATATCATTTTGGGTAAGAGACTCGTCAATCTCTTTATCGTGTTTCCCTTCCAAAACACTACGTAGGGTGACTACAGCGTCTTTGGTTCTCTTCAAAATGCTGTTATCATCTTTAATCTCAAGGCTTTGAAGGTCGTTGTGAGATGAAGTGAGACTCACAGCCAAAGCAAACTGAGCAGCTGCAGCCCAACGAGAAGAAGCTTGCCATTTCCTTTGACCTTCCAAAGGTTGTGATGAATCTGCCTCTCTGATACGTTTGTTTTCAAGGACTATACCACGTAAGTACTCAGCATTTGCAGGTCCTGTGCTTTGAACCATCTTCGAGAAAGAACTTTCTCCGTTTGAAAGAAGATTCTCCGGTGTACTAAACTCCTGAACTTTTCCAGAATCAAGGACGAGAACTTTGTCACAGTCGATGATGGTATTGAGACGATGAGCGATGATTAGCATAGTGCATGACTTGAATTCTTCTCGGATGGTCTTTTGGATGAGAACATCAGTTCTAACATCAACAGCAGCAGTTGCTTCATCAAGGACAAGTATCTTAGATCTTCGCAACAATGCACGTGCAAGACTCAACAACTGTCTCTGTCCAACACTGAAGTTCTCTCCTGCCTCAGTGACCTGTCACCAAATAGACTTGAGGGTTACTCTAATGAACACAAGAGACTACCAAGAGAGGAAACATGTTATAAAAAGACTAAGTACCTCAGCATCAAGGCCAAGAGGGTTTCTGCGGATAGTGTCTTTCAAGTGTGCCCTCTCAAGAGATTCCCAAAGATCAGCGTCGTTGTGTTCACTAAACGGGTCAAGATTGAATCTCACAGTACCTACATAAACAAAACACATCAGTTATTTACTTGTAAGACAAGTAAAAACAAGTACTAGAAGACGTACCTGAGAAAAGCACTGGTGCTTGAGGTATGATTCCAAGAACTTTACGTAGATCCATCAGTCCAAACTTGCCAATGTCACAATCATCAATCAAGATCCTTCCCTTTTCCAGCTCAACGATCCTGAACAAAGCATTCAAGAGGCTTGACTTCCCAGCACCTGTCCTTCCAACGATCCCCACCTTATCCATTGGAGAAATGAAGAAGGAAACCTCATGAAGCACAGGAGGTAACTCAGGGCGGTAACGAAGAACAACATCTTCGAACTTGATGGAACCAGATGATGGCCATCCAGGAGGTGGACGGTTGTCTTCAATGACCAAAGGAGCCTCTGATGGTGTCTCTATATAGTTTCCAACACGCTCAACAGAGTTTAAACTATTCTCAGCTAGACTAGCGAGTCTCAGTACAGCTGTTAAAGAGCTTGTAATACTTAAAGCATAACTGAGAAGCAAACCCATTGTAGACGCATATGCTTGTTGGTTCTCTGCTTTTCCATTCTGCATGACGGCTAATGATGCAGTCAACCAAACCATGAGACCTCCCAGAACTTCCAGACGGATTCCCAGCCACCTGTTTGCACCCATGTTTACAAGCGTGAATCTGATGTTATTATCCATTGATCTTCCGTTGATCTCAGCCATGCGGTCGTATGCTTTATAAGCACGGATACTTGAAAGTCCATTCAATGCTTCTCCGAACTGAGCATAAACTGGGGATCTTGAAACCGAATCCATACGTTTAACTTCACGAGATGTGTTCTACAATAAGGAAAGAATGGTTTTACAATAAGGAAAGAATGGTTTAGCACACAACAGTAATCTGTATTGTGTTTAAGAGGTATGTTACCTGGTAGTAGAGATAAGCTCCATAAAACACGACCAAGAGGGGCATGATGGCCCACAGGGACAGAGTGCTGACAATGCCAATCAAGATAATAGTTGAAAGAAGCTGTGCTATTGAACCCATAAACATGTTTACAAATACTGCCACCGTTCTGTCAATATCACCCATATCTTTTGCGAATCGATTGATTATCCTTCCTAATGGGTTGGTTTGAAAGAAGACCATTGGAGCCCTTAGTATGGAACCAAGCATAGCATCATGCATCTTTTTGGCTGCGTAGAGACTGGCCATAATCAACCAATATGAATTGACCAACGTCACAAACACCTGAAACCAAAGAGCAATAAGTCTTAGCACAAAAGTAATGCTCGGAAGAACATGGTGTACATTCTTTCTTATTTGATCTGCCTTTGAACGTTCAATGATACATTGTTAAGCGATCATGTCTTTAAAATATGGACTCAGTCATTTACCAAATGCAACACGTACCTGTCCGAAGGAAAGAAGAGCGTAGATAATATTATAGAAGAAGGGTCCATGACTCTTTGGAGTTCCTGCATCAGTCCATTCACTCAACCAAGTGCTGCTTGCAACTCGAAATACTTGAGTCAAGACGTAGCATATAAGGAGCATCATCACCACCCATCCACCTCCAAGTGCATCCTGGTACCTGGAACATGGTAACACCACAGTAGTCATTACAATGACCTTCAAATACGAAGCTCAGCAAAAAAAACATGAATAGAAGAAGTTGAACAACATATGTCCATTTTGTAGTAAAACACCACACGTGAATTGACATTTTATGGATAGAAAAGTTATATACAGAGGAAGATTCCAACTTACCTCTTCAGGACTTTCCAACTCACAACTCCAGTTTCACGTTCTTCACGCTTAACGAGCACAGAGTTTCCTTCTTTAGATTTCTTTGACTCAGTTCCATTTAACTGTAGATTATTAGTGTTGCCGTTCTCAACTGGTTTTACAGACGTTTGATCAGCTTCAGCTTCTTCATTTTCTTCCGAATATTCTTCAACCTTGCCAGCATTTTCCATTAACCTCTGGAACAATGGGCCACTATTGGATAATTCTTCATATGTTCCCTCCTCTTTTACTGTTCCCTCATGGACAAGTAGAATTTTATCCACTTGTGATAGGAAGTGGAGTTGGTTTGTAACAAGAACTCTTGTTTTGTCCCCAAGTTCTCTCTTTATGCATTTTTCAAAAACCTACAACAGCCAGTTTCAACAATCAGATAACAATGTTCATGAAAGCGAAGAACAAAACGTTATGGAATCCAAGATTGTAAGAAAAAGAAAGTATCCTAATATCCAAAAGAGCCAATGGCTAGTTTACCTGCTGACCAACATGCGCATCAAGGGCACTTAATGGGTCATCTAATATGCACACATCTGAATTTGAGTAGACGGCCCTGGCCATAGAAACCCTCTGTTTTTGTCCACCACTTATGTTAACACCCCTTTCTCCTATCTCCGTGAGATCACCACCCTGTCAATCAAGAGAAAGAAGAGCATACAAACTTAGATACATGATAAGTAGAAAAGAGAATTCAATAATACCGAAAGAATCGTTTTCCCCTAGAGATACTTACAGGCAGCAACTCAAGGTCATGTCTCAGTGCAGTCACATCAATCACCCTTTCATATCTTTCTTTGTCAAAAGGAGCACCAAACAATATATTGTCACGTACCTACACAATGCAAATTACAGTCATCAGCTCAAAGTCGCTTAAGACTAAATACTAGTGAAACCATTTAGATTCCGCATTCGGACGTATCTAAAAAGCACATATCATCATATTAGAAAACATATAATACATACCATACTTAAGATTATGTCAAGTGGATGATTTTTAAACTCTGCAGTTAGAAGCATACTATAAAAACAGAATCATATAAGAACTTACTGTTGCGTTAAAGATCCATGAAACTTGTGGAACATAAGCGACTGATCCTCTAAGAGTAACTATGGCATCAGACAATGCAGGAAGTTCCCCAAGCATAGCAGATATCAGGGAGGTTTTTCCTTCTCCTGTACTTCCAACTACTGCAACTAGACTCCCAACAGGTACATCCAAGTTGATATTTGACAAGGTTGGCCTTTCCGCCTGCAAATGTATATTGGTGGCTTAATTTTTGACTTCAATGACAATATGTAATGAAAGAAAGTAAAGAGATAAGGAACATAGGATGAAATAGACAAACGAGACCTTTGAATCCCATGAGAAGTATCCATTCCTGATTGAGATAGCTGGCTGCCCAGGTTCAATGGGAGGATTTGGTAAGAGAACTCTCTCTTCCGTTGATAATACCTCCTCCAGACGGGTTAAAGATACCTTAGCATTCACCGCCTACAAAATTCAAGTCTGGTAAGCATCTGGAACAAGTTATGACAATGAAGACATGTGCAAGAAATTACCTGAGTTATAATGTTTGGAAGCATGAACAAAGGGAAGCGAAGCACAGAAAATAGAGAAAGGGCCGTAAACGCTCTTGCAGGTGTCAGGTCTCCTCCAAGCAATGAGAAGACACCAAATGAAACAACAGTCACGAAAACGGGAATGCTGTTTAGTATGAACATATTGAACTGCAGAACAAATAGAAGACAAGAATGCATTAGAAAATTTACCATGAAAAGAACAAACTGAATACAGTTATGCACTCTATATAAAAACACCATGCATGTATACACATTGGTACGAAAACTGAGACAATTTTTAATGAACTAAAAGAAAGTACAGCAAACACCATAAACGTATCCTGATGGATGTCCTAATAGAAAGTATACTGTAAGGACTAAGGAGAGTAACAGGACAATCAGGAACACCATGCATACGGTTTACAGAAGCAGTCAATATAACAGTCACTGCTCCTAAACCTTACCGCTGAGAGAAGTTGTGCTTTCCTGAACCAAGATAATTCATCATCACGTACTGTTTGAACCTTGGACTGGAAGCTGTTTTCCCAAGCATAGCACCTACAGTATTGTGATTTAGTGAGTCAAGCATTACCTCAAACTTCAAACCATGCAAAAAAATAAAGATCAGTCTAATAAAAGTAACGTACTTCACTGTATCCATTGCAGCTAAAACCTCATTCATAAGGCCAATTCTCTTATCAGTACGCTGCAACCCTTCTTTTGTTAACTTCTGCGTTTTGCTTATAATAACAGTCTGTTTCAACGAAAATAAAGAAAAAGAATCATTTTCATTGAACAGTTAAGGTTGAGGAGAGAGAAGCAAGAGGAGGTAAAAAGAATTACTGGCCTGTATAGGGAACATAAGGACCAGGAACAATGCGCCTATGAGCGAGGCAACACCCAGTTGTTGATAAAGGAGAACCAATGATACAATTATGCGGAATGGCGCCGACCACATGGTATGAAGTGATTGGCAAATTTGCTGTCACAAACAGGACAAAATTTATAAAAATGAACAGCCTATCAAAATTAGCTTATTCAGATTCAGTCAAATATTTGCAGGAAAAGGATGATCTTGATAAATTGCATTTTAGACTCATATTCTGAGGTAAAAAGAAAGACAACAATGGAACAAATTGATATCTAGAACCATACAAAGCTACGGGACGAAAAGGTAACAAAGATATACACCTGAAGCGATTCAGCATCAGTTGTCATTAAGTTTGTTATTTTTCCAGTTTGAAACTTCTTCCGGCCTTCATTAGTTAACCTCAGAGACTTTCGGAACACAGCAGCAATCTATCAAGGGAGGAACTCATCATCAGAAAGACACACTCTAAAAGCATTTGTTATAGCTTTCAGCAAACATAGCCGCAGATATTTTGCATAATAAATTAGCAGAAGAAAATTGAGGTGAAACGTTAACTTACCAGTGCAGACCTTAGCCTGTAACCAACACGCATCACATTTTGGAAATATTGAGCTTCACACAGAACCCCCAATACCTGAAATTTTCAAAAACCAACATCAAGCGCTTGGACTCACTTGGTCAAAGTGGTACCCTAAACGACATTAAACAAAACCCCTTCACATACATAAAAAAACTCCAATATCTGCATCAGATTCTAACACAATCAAATGCTACGAATATTAGACTACGTTCGCAAAAGCAAAACTGGTGCCACAGTGCGTATCATCTACTAAAACATTAGAATTTGTTTCATCTCACTCCAACAAAGGTTGAAATGCAAGATAATTAAAATAGGCAGAGGAGAAAAGAAATTTGTAGCATACCACTCCAACAAAGATTGAGATTGCATAGATGTAACCTATCCAGGCTGGTTCATTAAGTTGCATTGACTGCAAAAAATTTAAGACCACGTTGTGAGACACCGTCAGAAAATAAAATAGCTAAAGGATGGTAGGATAATCTACCAAGAAGGTTTAAAAATAATTTTGGCTAGTCGAATATGGATCCAATGGGATGTAAATTTACAAAGCATTTAATCACCGTGACACCGTGTGCACTTGGGAAAGGGAAAGGGAACAAACCTTTAAGAGCTCATTCAGAAGAAGAGGCCCCACGAATTGTGAACAGTCATTCCCAATCTGTGATACAATTTAGATTAAAATGTCAAAACATTTGATTAGGAAACATAAGACCTCGAAACTAGAAGCCATCAATATTATCAAATAGAGAGACGTACCTTCCAGAACCCACCCCACCAAAACCTACAAAAATGCAGAAACAGGTTTACATAAGAGACAGTCCATAAGGATGAGAAATATTTAAGGACAGCTCTGCCACTCAACTCAAAACATACTTGCCTCAAAACCATAAGAGGTTTGATAGCTTCTAATTATTTATAGTGCATATGTTATAACAAGATGTTTTTTTTTATAAATAACACACATCATGTCAACGCCCAAACAAACAATCGTTATTCTGAAAAGATGAGAACACATGACAACAAAGATGTTTCGCTTTTACCTTCCTCCGAGGCTGTTGTTCAGTGCCCTCAAGAGCCACGGTTTGGGCTTTTCTAGTTCCTTTTCCCAGGACATCTGAAAGCTAAAAAAAAGGAGATAAAAAATATATCACTTAACCACACCAGTCGTGGACAGTATACGAGCGGTTACTATATGTCAAAGATTAATAATACCTCTTTATGAGGGTTTCAGTTCGATCCCACGTATCCAGATGCCACACATCCTTCTCCGTGAGAGGCCTTTTCGATCCCAGAGTCATCAATGGATTCAACCATGAGAAGAAGATTCCTGTGAGGAAAAAGATACTAGTGAGAAGGTATACAATAGTCAAAGTTCAACAAATGTTATTATACAATAGATGTTGCAGCTTCGGTCTTGTAGTCACGATCCAGTTTCCCTAAGTTCATTTCTAGGGAAAACCGGATGATTACAAATTGAAGAGACTGTAGACAACTCAATAGTGTTAAATGCTCTGAAGAATTACCAACTCAGATAGGTAGCAAGTACAGATGAGAGATCAGAGATGTTATGGTGATTCTCACAAGAAAAGAGAAAACAATATACATAACCAAATCCACAGGACGGAAACGAGAAGTAGGTAAAGTGACCTACTGTCAAATAAATTTGCATGCCTCTCAGGACATATTTGTTCTCCTCCAGGAAGCTCTTCATACTCGTAATCCTCTGTAGTTTCAGTCCGCACTGGTGTGTAACCAGCATAAGGATCCAAATTAGGGAAATACACAAACAAGAGAGTCCCAAATGCAACCTGAATCCAAAAGCCACCCTCTACGTCATTATCAAAATAGAATTGTTTTGGAGAATGCAAAAAAGGAGTGTCAATGTGCAAACCTGAACTGCCACCTCGCTTATGTAAAGATACAGTTTGAAACTGCAAAAAAAAAAAAAAAAGTTCATCCTCCCAGACCGAACATGAATAAACCATATATGGATCGCAGATTTACCAACCTGCCATAGTACTCCTTAACTGAGAGAACAAGATTCAACAACACCATGTCTCCCACAAGAGCATAAACGACAGCAAATCTGACATACCAACGAAGTTCGCGGATATATGTTTTAGTTTCAACAACAGTCATGACCAATGCAGAACCCCAAGCAAAAGCCTCAAGACCCAACATGAACCCCTGCCAAAGAAAGCACCAAAAAAACAGCATCTTTCAGGCAAAAGATACAGAACAACAACAACAAAAACGAAAAAAAAACAAATGATGTTGACACATCACACACACCTCATATGGAGGAAACCCAGCAGCATCCAAATCCAAGAGTGAGATCCTCATGACCAATCTAAACAAAGGCTGGGCAGTACTATAAGCAGCCAAGAGGGCCAGAAAATAGTTATACCATTTAGCCCTCAAGCAGAACTTATCCACTTTGTGATCCTTTAAGGTGAGCCAAATACGGTAAAGGCAGAGGATCAACAAAACCAAATGAGAGATGCCAAGCACAAAGGAGTCAATAGCACAAGGCGTGTATGCACCAAAGGCATAGTCAACCATCTTAGACCACACACCATTAGGCACAGGCTTGCAGTACCAATCCAAAGGCTCAAATCCCATCTTGTTGCTTCTTCCTCGTTAAGAAAAATAATCCCCTCTGCTTGCTTCCAAAGTTGTAAGTATCCACTCAGATGCTACACATCACAAGATACAAACAATCCTCTGGCCCTGCAAAATAGAATGGAATCAGTTTATTTTTATTTTTTAAAAAGTAAATGAACTTTTAGTTATAGTGAAAAAGAAATATGCTATGATTATGTACTCGATGAGAGGTGAGAATGAAAAAAAAACGAAAAAGACTAATATTCGTTTCGTAGGTGTAATAAATAAAAAGGGTGGAAAAGCTTTTTAGCATTTATTAGTGGATGCAAACTTTTTTCTATCCCCTGAATCATCGTCGAAAACAGAGACAAGCACCAATAAGTTTAGCTTTTGTATCCTACTATAAGCCATAGATGATTCTTTTAAGAAATTCTACAAAAATAAAAATAAAAATCAGAAGCTTAGCAATGATATGAAGAGAAGAAATAATCACGTGAGAAGCACGAAGTCGAAAGTGCTAACGACTTTTTCTCCCGAGGAGAAAACGAAACCTCCGTAGTGAAAGCGACGAGGGAGCGAAAAGTTTTTTGCCGGAGATTTGGAGGAAATCACGGAGATGTAAACTGAATCTAAAAAAAAAAAAAAGATTTGGGTCTCTCTTTCTCTTTTATCTCTGAGATTCGTTGCAGTCGCTGGTTATAATGAGATTGAGGGAGGGAGCAAAACGATGCGTCACTGCTTACAACTTGCTATGAAAAAGTCAATTTTTATATTGTAGATAGACGGAAAAGTCAAATAGATTCATAAGTAGCAACATTCACTACCTTTTTCTACTTACTTTATACTTTTCACATCTCCTTTTTTTGTCACAGAAAATTCAATTAAAGGATAATTTTCACATCTAATTTTCCACATTAAACCGCTAAAAACAAATCGGGCAAACCAGCCAAATAACTACTACTCAGGTTTATGTTAGATATGTTTTTCAGAAGATATTTGTTATTTTAAAATATAAGATGTTTTGCATTTTCTATGTTAACTTTAATTTTATTGCATGTTTAACCAATTAGATTATATATCTTTTTATAATTGGTCGAATTATTTTTAAAGACGCTTTAAAAAAAATTGATTATCTTAATTTTTGTGCTTTACTCCAAAACATCATATAATATATAATGAATCAGAGAGATTATAATTTTATTTTTATTAAGTAATTATGATATTTGTTACAAAAACATATTTCGGATTTTGTTCCCTAACTTGTAGTGCATAAATAATTATGTAGGAATAACTGATAAAATGTTAGAAATATTGTCGGAAGTTCATACTTAAAATCTGATACATTCTTTTGTTTTTACCTGAAGAGTATTTCTTACACTTTTATCAACAAATTAGATAATAAGTTGGTAATTAATAACTGATAAAAATGTAAAAAATATTGCAGGAAGTTTACAGTAGGAGGTCGAAGCATTAAACTGCAATTTCTCAGTCAAAAAAGTTCACACTTAAAATCTTATACAGTTATACGTTCTTTTGTTTTTACCTAAAGAGTATCTTTTTAAGTCAATAGTTGACAAATCTATGGCTTCAATTGGTGATGATGAAAATGAACAAAATGAAAAGAAAAAAATTGAACATATTTTCATTTAAAGAATTGAATTGAAAAAAAAGTTCAACATTTAGGAACAAACGTTCCTCATCAGTTTTAGTAGAGGAAAATACTCCTTCGTTAATTCCTCTAATTATGAGGAACATAGAGGAATGTGGTGGGGTCCATANCTATGGCTTCAATTGGTGATGATGAAAATGAACAAAATGAAAAGAAAAAAATTGAACATATTTTCATTTAAAGAATTGAATTGAAAAAAAAGTTCAACATTTAGGAACAAACGTTCCTCATCAGTTTTAGTAGAGGAAAATACTCCTTCGTTAATTCCTCTAATTATGAGGAACATAGAGGAATGTGGTGGGGTCCATAAAAATTAGTTTGACAAAAAAATCAACTTAATTGGTATCAATTTTGAGGAATAACAAAGCTTTGCATATTTTTTTCCTTTTTTCGGGTATCGGATGTTCTGTAAGTATCAAAGAACTATCGGAAAATGTTTTCTATATTTTTTTTGTGTCTAGTTATTTTACATAAAATTTGTCCACCAGTATTTCCTAAACCCATTAAAATAACTAAAAGCAATCTAATCAAAAATAAAAAAATATAATATTTGATTTAAACAATTACAAATATCAATAATATTTGATTTAAACAATTACAAATATCAATTAAATTCAAATTTCTTCATATATTGTTTAAAATAAAAAATAAAGCATTTTTAAAAAAATATATATATATATATATTAAATATGTTCTAATTCGGGTCAAAGTGATGTTCGACAAAAAAATAAATAAATGACATATTAGACAATCTAGGAAATTACAGAAGGCTTAAAAAGATGAAAAGAGTTATTAGCAACATAAAAATAGAAACAAAATTTTATGATGCTTTGACTAAGTAAATACGATCAAGAAATAGGATAATTGTTGGTCTAGTAATGATGGAGATTAATGGATAACTGATGAGATAGGGATGGAAAAGGTGACCGTAGATTATTCACATCAACACATCCATCGGACTTTGAAGATTTCCTACAGAAAAATACTGATAAGTATATTGTGCAATGAATAACATGTTAATAGCATTAGTTTCGTTAACTTCTTTAGAAGATGTAATTCGTTAATTTATTTATGATACATCATACATCCTGAAAAGACTTCTGGATTAGATGAAACTAGTATTATCTCCAGTGTTTCGGATACTATTTTTCTAATCTACATTGGAATTAATTTATTTTGAAGGTTAGAATTTACAATGTAAATAAATATTATTTTAAAGGTTATTATTAGGGATAATATATCCCACATCGGGACTTCAAGGGGACCTTAAGTAATATATAAAGGGTTAGGGTCACTCCACTTATCACCAATTATTCGGGTTTATTATGGACTTCCAACTTAAAACCAACTAGACCTTGACCCGCGCGCCAGCGCGGGTATGATTTTCCGGTTGTTGATTATTTATTTTATTAAATGATGTACTTGTAATACTTGATCATATTATATTCACTTAGCATATAATATTTTTGGCATGTTAAACCATCTATTGTATGATCAATCTTCGATATCATATAAAAAAATTAAACATATATAGTTAATTAGAG
>CAKOAT010113155.1:0-17734 GCA_932364175.1 Eruca vesicaria subsp. sativa
AAAGGGGATGATTATCCTAATCCTATAATGATTAGGATAACTACAACATATGGATAAATACAAGGGAGGATAATGACAAGTCTTGGCCGCCTGGTATGGATAAGGATAAGGTGCTTGTCGCCTGGTCTTGGACTGAAGTGAGACTGATGTGGTCTGGTCCATTTCCGGATATGTCCCAACCATCATTTCTCAACAATTAAGTTTTTGTTTTCAATTAATTTATTTTTAGAAAAATATTAATTATATAATTAGAAGGTTAGAATGGGGTTAACATTAATATTTATTCTAAGTGGACAAGAACCCATCAAATAATTCTAAGAGGACAATATGTTAATTTTTTTGTTCTTTTTGGCAAAATTCCCACAGATACATAAATAGATAGATAATTGTTTTCTTCTTTCTTAGAGATAGAGCATCTTTGACTGACAAAGTTTAGTTTTTTCAAGAACAACATGTCGAAGTCAGGGGAAGATGATTTAGCTGGTAGTAGTACGCAATCATCTGTGGTTGACAAAATCCTAGAATTTCGTGGAGAAGACGAAGTCTGTGTTTATGGTGAAAGAAAAGAGAAAGAGATGAAGAAGAGACCCGCCTGGGAATATCTGCAAAGAAAGACGAAGACTTTGCAAACTGGTATTCTCAGGTCTGTAGATTCGGTGAACTCATAACCCTCTCCGACACAAAGGGGCTCTACATCCTAGAGCCATCAGCAACAAAGATCTGGAACCTTCTAAGAACTTACATGGATGCAGAGCTGGAGAAGTTGGGTGTCGTGGAGGAAAAGAAATTCCCCATGTTAATAAAACGTGATTTTTCTCGAGAAGGAGAAGGGCCACATTGAAGGGTTTAAGCCAGAGGTTGCTTGGGTTACAAGAGCTGGCGAACATGATCTCCCAACACCATATGCTCTACGTCCAACTAGTGAGACCATCATCTACCCTTACTTCAAAAACAAGATTAGGACACACCGTGATCTCCCAATGAAGGTTAATCAATGGGTCAACGTCGTTAGATGGGAGGTTAGCGACCCTATACCACTGATACGAGGTCGTGAGTTCGATTGGCAGGAAGGTCACAGTGCCTTTGCTACCAAGAAAGAGGCTGATGAAGAGGTTCTTGATGTTTTAAACATCTACTCTCGTCTCTATGAAGAGCTTCTCGCGGTTCCTGTAATAAAAGGTCAGAAGAGCGAGAAGGAGAAGTTTGCTGGTGCGGTTTACACCACAAGCGTTGAAGCTTTTATACCAAAAACCGGTTGTGGTGTACAAGCTGCGACGTCAAATTGTTTAGGACAAAACTTTGCAAAAATGTTTGAAATCACCTTTGAAGATAAAGAAGTAATAAAAGTAAAAAATGAAAAGCCAAAGGTGTGGCAGAACTCGTGGGGTTTGAGTACGAGGTCAATAGGAGTGATGGCTATGACACATGGAGATGACAAGGGCTTGGTGTTACCTCCAAAAGTGGCACGTTATCAAGTCGTTGTGATCCCTGTTTCTTTCAAAGGTGCTGATACCAAAAGGATTGTTCAAGAGTGTCAAGCTGTTAAAACCATCTTGCAAGGTGTTGGAGTCCGTGCGTGCTATAGTAGATGAACGAGAGAACTACGCTTGTGGGTGGAAGTATGCAGACTGGGAGATGAAAGGTGTTCCTTTGAGAATTGAAATCGGTCCAAGAGATTTGGAAAAGAATCAGGTGAGGATGGTTAGGCGTGACACTGGAGTAAAAATGGATGTGATGAGAGGAAGCTTGGTTGAAAGAGTTAAGCACTTGATGGAAGAAATACAGAGAGATCTCTATGTTGTGGCGAAGAGAAAGCTTGAAGAGAGGATTCAAAGGGTTGAAACTTGGGATGAGTTTAAGGAAGCTCTGAGAAATAAGAAGCTAGTTTTAGCTCCATGGTGTGATGAAGTTGAGGTGGAGAATGATGTGAAAGAGAATACTAAAGGTGAAAACGAAGCAGGAGCTAAGACCCTATGTGCTTCCTTTGAGCAGCCTGAACTAAGCAAAGACACTCTGTGCTTTGCAGCAGGAAAACCAGCCAAGAAGTGGACATATTGGGGAAGAAGTTACTGAGCATATTTAGGACCCAAAGTCTTCTTTACTAAGCTCTGCATTGCATCTGTTTTTATTCCTTTTTTTTATTATTATTATGTTGAAGTTATATTCGCAATAGAAACCTTCTTCCTTGTGTTTTCTCAACATTTACCTTTTCAATCTCATAATAACATTTGTGATGAACCTTTTGATCTGATTCACATTGACATTTTGGGCCCTTTTTCAGTTGAAACCACAGAACAGAAGGTCATTCTTATGATTATCACATAGCAATAAAGGTAGCCCGATTTACGAAAGAACGATGTCATGAGATATATCCCAGTTATAATATAAACTTTGTAAACCAAGAAATACTATAAACTCACCTTTTCGGGGATACTTGGCAACTTCTGGACTATCAAACCAAATAAAAAGAGTACTCTTGGCTAAACTAATAAGCTAATCAAACCAAGATGAGAGAGTTAATGTTCCACCTGGATAAAACTAAGGATAGAGAGTGGCACTGATAACTGGTATCCGGATAAAAGGATAATGGAACTGGCGAGGGAGGGAAGAAGAAATACTAGACTCTGGTATCCGAAAAGAAGCAAGCTTATATGATGATAATGGTCACTGCCTTCTACGTACCACCGGCAAGATCCGACAATCAGGTTAGCATTCTTGAGTTCCTATTTGGCTTAACGTTCTCTATTGCTGCCGACTACTACTAATGGGAAATTGATTGGCCTAGTTAGCACAAAATACACTACTGGTCTTGGTCTAGTATATCAAAAATTGTGAGGTGAGAGTGTTGACCTGTCATGCACGAAAGCAGTTTGGATTAAAGGAGTTATCCCAAAACACTGTTTCTTGGTCTGGCTGGTGGTTCAGAATCGATGCCCGACCCGTGACCCCTCTTAGGGACTTCAAATTTTGACTGTTCATACTCTTGGGACTTATGGTCATCTCAATCGTCAGATGAAGGACAAATTCACAGTTTCCCGAAGGTCAGCCCTTCCACATCGTCACAGCTACCCCGACTCTGGCTTCTGGCATGCGATCCCACCCTCGTTTCTGCCTGAATCATCGAGCTTCTCTAGTAGGCTCTCTGCTCTCCCAACAACTTCTTTTTGGGTCTAAACTGTAATGGGTTTCATTGTCTATGGGCAATTACTTATGGGTTTTACTACTTCTGTACTTTTTTTTTTGTAAGAAAAAACTAACACAGTACCAAGAAAACGAGGTCGCTTGAGTTTTCGAGAGGCTTCAAAGCAGAAGTCCATGAGCTTCATATTCTAGAGGGACAAAAGAAATTAGCTCAGAAGGAGAGGCAACAAAAGTCAAGAATGTATTACGAAGAGAATAATTTTGATCATTATCATATTTAATTAGAACTAGGTATTTTACCCAATTTGCGGGTATAATTTTCTCTTATCTATACTATTAAAACACAAGGCCCTTTTTTTAGGTGCCCTTAGTTTTTAATATTAATTACTAGGGCTGGGCAAAAAACCCGGATCCGAAGAACCGAACCGAATCCGATCCGAAAAAGTAGTATCGAACCCGAACCGAAATTGATTCAATATCCAAATGGGTTTAAAATTTTGGTATTTAAAGAACCGAAACCGAACCCGACCCGACCCGAAGTATTTCGGGTACCCGAATATATCCGAAAGAGATTTATATACCTATATATATATTAATTATTTTTAGATTTAATGTATATAAAAAACATTCACTATATATAAAATACTTTAAAATTGTTCAAAATACTTCTAAATATATGTAAATAGTCAAACATACATGTCTAAAATTGCTAAAGTGCACTCAAAACATCAAAAATATTTTTAAAAATTATTGATTCACAATCCAAATATTCAAATCAAACTGATTTATATGTTACTTTTAGGTATTTTGACTTATGTTATTTAATTATTTGTAAAATATTATTTTATTTTATAGATTTTTAGAAATTTAAAGTATATAATCAATTTAAAATTTTAAAAATAATTTAAATGGGTTATCCGAACCCGAACCGAACCCGCAAAGATCCGAACCGAACCCGAACCGAAGTTTAGAAATATCCGAATGGGGCTAAAATTTGTGAACCCGAAAATCCGAAACCCGAATAGATCCGAACCGAACCCGAATGGATACCCGAACGCCCATCCCTATTAATTACAACCAAATGCCACTACATTTTCTTTTAATCTATGCTTTATATCAAAGTGGGTTTACCCGATTAAAGTGGTTTTGACCCGATTCTGTTTTAACAGTATTTATAGATCTGTGTCAACATAATCTTTTATTTAAATAGGAGAATATTAACCATATCTAAATTTTTTTTTATTGAACCATTTCCTAATGTATGCTAACCACGCCATTATGGTTCGTTCGACTTGGTCCATATTTATCAAACTATAAGTCACACATAGTCTACTATGAACACATGATAACTGATAGTGCTCATATTTTATCGTACTGGAAAGTTTTCTTTAATAAATCCATGATCTTAGATTATTGTACCATTTTGTGGCATGCAGCATAATTGGTTTAATCTTTTTTATGAAGTTAATTTCGTAATTGAAACAATCTATCAAACCGTTTTAGCATGGTTTGTTAAAACGTTTCCAATGGATTATAGTATCAAATTGGTAGCACACAGAGTAATTCGTTTAATCTTTCTATGATTAAGATTAATTTCCTTTGCAACAATCTATCAAACCGGTTCTAGCATAAGAACGCAAACAAAAGTATTTTTTTTTTAAATATCAATATTTTCAAATATATGAACTACAGTAGATTTTTTTTTGAAAAAATGTGGGTATCCTATCCTAACTAGAAAATATTTTAGTTACTAAATTTTGCAGCCTCTTATAATTCAAAATGCTAAAAATACAAACAAACAAACTTTATTTATATGTGTAATAAGTTTGGATATATTGAAAAACAAAATTCGTGAGATAATTTATTACAAATATAATTCTGAAAATTATTAAATTTTAATGATACAAAGAATAACATGCATAATAAAACTAAATTAGAGATATATTTAATGAAATTTATATAGTATTTTCTGCAAACTACGAAGATTTAAAAATAAAATTAAAAGATATTGTCTATTTAAATACTAAACTAATTTAAAATATTAAATTTGTGAACAACTATTAACAAAATATGTAATATATTTAAAAATAAATTTAAGCAATATATATTAATAATAGTGAACAAAATATGTTATACTATTACATAATATATAACACCAAATTTTTTAAAAAAATATATATATATATATATTAATTTAGTTGTATAAATAAAATCTAACACAAAGAGAAAAAACATGCACGGGTCAAAATCTATTTCTTTTTATTTATACAACATAATTTTTATTTTTATTTTAAAAACACCTACATTAAATTAACTGTGCCTTCCTATCTCAACATAATGTATTATTATGTTGAATCTTCGATTAGTATAACACACTGATTCTCATTTTTTAGACTGTAAATATCTTGTGTTTCAAAGAAAAAAAAAGACTGTAAATATCCAATTTGTATATTATAATAATGTTCCATCAATACCCAAGATTCAACGTTTATTGAATTCTGCAAATGAAAATAAAAAACAATACATAATGTTAATATCAGTGCATCTACCATTCGTCAATTCCAATCAATATTTTGGTAACAAACAATAGCACCAAAAAACATACATGTTGTATTGTTCAAAATCGTGAAATATCTATCCTTTTAAATTTTTCGATTTGTTTTATATATTTTTAAGCATATAAACTAATCAAGACAATAAACTTATACATATAGAAATACAGATACTTAGAATCCTCAATGGTTTAACCAATATTCAATATAGTCGACCAAATTATAGGATTTTCAAAGGTTTTTCAAAATAAACAACAAAAAAATCTAAACCACTAAATCAAAAGCTAAAGATTTGGCAAATAAATAACTTAATTATTATTAAAAAAACAAAAACTTTTTAGTATCTTTACGTTTTTCATATATTTACAATATCATATTCTTTAAAAACAGTCTATTGTAGTTTCTATTATAAACTAATAAATAAATTAATAGTTTTATTAACAAAAGACAATCCCGCGCTTCAAAGTATGGATCAAATAATCAATACTATTAAAATACAAGGTATTTTTAAATGTCTTTTTATTTCAATAATATTTACAAGATTCTGCAACTAAAATATTTTTAAGCTATGATTTTATTAAATTTTGTATTTTTCTAATTTTTTTTTAATGCAACAGCAAGGCAACATTTTTACTCCTCAAATATCATCGACGCATTTAAATCCTCCAAGGTTTGATTGACCTTACGTTGGTAAAATATTCTGGATCATTTTAGACTAAATAATCTGATAACCAAATCAAAACCAAAAAAAACCTAATTTATTTTTATTTTCTAATTCAAATGCAACAAATCGATCCAAATGATATCTTTTGGTTATCGGATTGTTTAGTCCAACTTATAATTTCTCACGTTACCCATTTTAGTAGGTAAAAGAATAAAAAAATACATTTAATCAAAATTTACAAAACCCATTTAAATTGCAGGAAAAACTATTATGTGAAAACATTATTATCATTATATATTAAATCAAATCATGAAAATTTGATAAAAACAGATATATATTCTTTTAATATTCTTATGAGTATAATTTAATGGGTTATTCCAACAAATATGTAAATATTTTGAACAAAAAATAAAGCACACTTTAATTAGGCTTGGGAGTTCAGGTATCCGTTGAGATAAGGGTTGGATACTTTGAATTCTGGTCCTAATTTATATCACATCATAGATTTCATATTGGTAAATTTGTAATTACAGACGGGTTTGGATATAATTCATGTGTTTTGATTCTAATTTGTATCACATCTTAAAACCCATAAGTAACGATATATCGTTCGTATTTAGATTGTATTGGTTCGGTTCAGATATCTGAAGTTAAATCCAAAATTAAAAGCAAAGCATAAGAAATAAATACTTATCTATATTGAATTAGATATTTAAGGTATTTATTTCAAACTTAAAGTTTTTTTATGATATTGTTTCAAATAAATATAAAACTGAATATTTGAAGCATATATTTATGTTTCAAATATTTATAGTTGTGATTAATTTGGATTTCTGAATCGGTTTTTTGGGTTTTCAATTTTTTCAAGCTGTATGTTCGGGTTTAGCTAATAACGCTTCAGATTCGGATATGTTTTGTACTATTCTACAAAATTCATTCTGATATTTCTTACCGATCGTTTTTTTTTTGTTTGGGTTCGGTTCGGAGTTCAGGTTCATATTTTATATTCATACCTAGATTTTGTTCCGCGCTTTTAAAGTGCGAGTTATTATTTGTGTTGATAAATTTATTAACCTGTTTGTTTGCTCACTAATATGTTTAGGCAGTTCAGTTTTTGATTCATTTCATGTTTTTTTGTTTGATTCTGGTTCAGTTGTGTTTTCGTTTTTTTTGTTCAAAGCCTATAAAAACCATTTGGTTATTTATGAATATGGATACCTTTTGATTTGATTATTTTAGTTTTTGATTTAGTTGAAATAACAATATTCGAATCTAATAAAATTTTGAGTTCACCTTGGTTTCCATAAGTTTTTACATCCAACCAGACCTGTGGTTGGATTTGCAATTTCGGTGATCCGCTAAATTATCCGTTATGCGTATGAAGAAATATTCACTAATTAAAAACCACTAAAAACCCCTAAACCCGCCAACCCGCCAACATTAAGTTACTGTAGTTTTAGTAAACAACACCAACCGGTCTTTACTCAATGATCTTACAAAATAAGCACAAACATAAACTTGGGAAACCGAGGATCTTCAGTTATACCGTTTAACTTGGACCGCAACATTTCGGCGACATATTACATCCTAGCGGGCATAGATTTATAAAATTGGCAAATCACTTATTGACCATCTATCCGAGCCCGGATACTCATGCCTTTACATACTTGTGAATAATCTAACAAGGGCAATAATTTAAAGCAAAAACGGTTGTCCCACCCTCTATAAGGGCGGGTCAAAATCTAGTGAATATTTATTAGTTGATGTTATATTAATTTAAAAACCAGTATAATAAGTTATTATTTATGTTTTCAAAAGTACAAATCAAACGTCAAATAATTATCAATTACAAAACTCAAACATCAGAAATATTTAACAAAAAAATATTTAATTATAATTTTCTTAATTTTAAATTTTATAATAGAAAACATATTTTCAAGATAAAAATATAATGCATAAATTATTTATTTTCAAGAAATATAATATAATAATTTTTTTAATTATATAATATTATGGAAATTAAGACATAATTAAAATTATCTAAAATCATGGAAAACTTAATGAATCAGCAAATTCACTTCTTTATTAATTTTTCTTGAGTGATGATTTATATTTAATTAATAATAGAGAATTTTCTATTTTACTTTTAAATTATATAATATAAAATATGTTTTCAAGACAACAACATAATACATAAAAATTACCTTATTTTCTAAAAGTATAATATTATTAGTGTAAATTTATTTCAATTATAGAAAAACTACAAATTTTTAATTCTTAATTTCAAATTTCTAATAGAAAAATATATTTTAAAAACAGCAACTTAATATATAAGAAGTAACTTATTTTCTAAAAAACTGATATTATTAATATAATTTTTTTAAAAATATATAAGAAATCTGATACTATTAATATAAACTTTGTTTTAAATATGTAATAAATTATATATAAAATTATAGAAATTATCATATATTATCAAAATTACCTAAAATCATGGAAAATATGACAAATCAACAACATCAAATCCACTTCTTAAATAATGGTATAGATTTTTTACATATTAATTTTAAATTTTATAGTTGAAAAGTATATTTTCAAGATAATAACATACTACATAAGAATTAACTTATTTTCTAAAATATCATATTATTAATATAAATATAATCAATAATGAACAAAATTAGAGAAATTCTGATAAATGGTCAAAATTACCTAGAATCATAGAGACAAATCAACAAATTCACTTTTCAAATCTTTTTTTGATTATTTATATTTAATTATTAATAATATAATTTTATATCTTAATTTTAAATTTATAATACGAAAATATTTTTTCAACATAACAACATAATACATAAGAATTATCTTATTTTAGAAAATATAAAATTATAAATATAAATTCGTTTTAGTTATATAATAAATATAATAATTTTTATATCTTAATTTAAAATTTATGTTTTATATATAAAATATATTTAACAACACAATTCACAAGAATTATCTTATTTTCTAAAAATATGATATATTCATATAAATTCGTTTTATTTATAAATAAATTATATTTAAATAAACAAAATATGATAAATAAACAAAATTACCTAAACTTATGGAGAATATGACAACTAAGAAAATTTACTTATGGAAAATATGGCAAATCAACAAACATCAAATTCACTTCTTAAATGATAGTATATATTTTTCATGTTAATTTTAAATTTTATAGTAGAAAAATATATTTTCAAGATAACAACATACTATATAAGAATTAACTTATTTTCTAAAATATCATATTATTAATATAAATTAATTTTCATTATATAATCAATAATGAACAAAATTAGAGAAATTCTGATAAATGATCAAAATTACCTAGAATCATGGAGACAAATCAACAAATTCACTTTTCAAATAATTTTTTGATGATTTATATTTAATTATTAATAATATAATTTTTATATCTTAATTTTAAATTTATAATACCAAAATATGTTTTCAACATAACAACATAATACATAAGAATTATCTTATTTTAGAAAATATAAAATTATTAATATAAATTTGTTTTAGTTATATAATAAATATAATAATTTTTATATCTTAATTTAAAATTTCAGTTTTATATATTTTAAGATAAAAAAAAAATTCACAAGAATTATCTTATTTTCTAAAATATGATTTTTCATATAAATTTGTTTTATTTATAAATAAATTATATATAAATAAACAAAATATGATAAATAAACAAAATTACCTAAACTTATGGAGAATATGACAACTAAGCAAATTTACTTCTTAAATAATAGTATAGCTTTCAATATTTTAAAAATTAATCAGACGTTATAAATTCAAGAATGTTAGTTAATGTAAATTAATACATGATAAATCTAAATAAATTTACTATTTTTTACAGTTTACAAAAAAAATTTCCATGATATTTTATTATATGTTAATTTACCTTTTATATATATATATATATTTAAAGCTCAAATTTTAAAGAAAACTAATTCTCGTTTTTTTATTTTGATAATTTGTTAAATTTATAAGATAAAAATTTATAATTTTTGTTTGCTTTTTATTAAACTATATTGAATTGTCTAGTAATAATTAGTTAAAATAAATTCACATTTGGATTCAGAAAGTGCAAGCTCCCTAATATGTCCGGCAAAAGTTTTATGGGCCAACTAAGAGTCCGATTGGTATTTTGGTTTTATAGGCTTTAGGTTTTGTAAAGTCATTAAAGTCAAAATTTTAAGAGAAATTGCAGTGCATATACAAGCATAACATGTATATTGCACGGATGGAATTTCCTCTTTACAAATGACGTGTTTTTTTTAATGACAACATTACCCCTATTCATCATATGCTGAAACTTAATACTATACATTTTTGAAACTCTACTGCACGTGAAGAAAGAGAGAGAACTCTCATCATTACTAGATACACGAGCTTTTGATAATATCAATATCATCTCTCTCTAACCCTTTGTTTTCTTCGCAGATTCTACATTTTCCTCTCTCTGAATTTCTTTGTTTTCTCCGATAAAACCATAGTTGTCAAAGAATCACATACCTCTCTCATTCTATTTGTGTTTCTCCCACGGATCCCTGGTTCTATATCAGCTTTTTATACATTAGTCTCACTTTATTTGATAGTCCTTTTTACTTTGTCAGTCTTTTCATTTTTTCTCTTTTTGAATCTCTTTCACCTATTGGACTTTTGCGTACTTCATACATTGTTCAATTTCAGCTCTTGATTCTATCCAAGTTCTAGTTGGAAATTATGGATAACATGGAGTTACCATTTTGGATTTTTACTGCCAGCGAGGAACCCATTGGTTTGAAAGTCTCTCCATATCACAAACCAGGAGATCTTAAGCACATTTTAGACACTCTGGATGCAGACGAAATCGATGTTATAAAGAGATCATCTTTTGGGAAGTTTTAAGAGCTAGCTGACCAGTCAATCTTTCCTATTCATCTCATGTCCAATTTTCAGCTTGGGCTTTGGACCTTGAATAACCAATGGAGAACATCGATTTACCATGTTAGTTTTCACGGGTTGCGATGAACTCGTTGAGTTAAGCCAGCCCACACAAGGACTTTGGATGCATCCGACAATGTAAGTATCTAAATATTCGACTTACTAGTTAGCAATTTTAGCTACCGGCTAACAAGACCAGTAGACATGAAATTTATTAAATATCCGGCTAACTAGAAACATTATTTGTTTGTAGGTACATGTTACATCTATGACTCCTGCTGACATAGACTTTGAACTTGATGAAGGGGAGTCATGTTTCTATGACGTGGAACATGTAGCATCACTTGTGCATGAGAAGATCAAAGGAAATATTGACAGGTTGGAAGGAAAGGTTGATGAACTGCGCGATACACTTAGACATGAAATTTATTAAATATCCGGCTAACTAGAAACAAGACCAGTAGACATGTCTAACAAGACCAGTAGACATGAAATTTATTAAATATCCGGCTAACTAGAAACATTATTTTTTTGTAGGTACATGTTACATCTATGACTCCTGCTGATATAGACTTTGAACTTGGTGAAGGGAAGTCGTGTTTCTCTGGCGTGGAACATGTAGCCTCACTTGTGCATGAGAAGATCAAAGGAAATATTGACAGATTGGAAGGCAAGGTTGATGAACTGCGCGATACGCTTAGTCAGCTGCATGACGTCGTAAAGAACCATATTTCCGACAACTCGTCTCATTAGCTTGCCTTACAGCTCAGATACAAGAACAAGGAGATATTAGATTCAGTTTGTAAGTCTCAACTAAGTTGGTTACGTGTAATGCAATGCTACAACTTATCTAACTATCAGGTGTTTTCTAATCGACTATAAATTGTGTAATGTACGTATGCTATCTTCTATGTTGTGAAGTCATAAACAAGTTGCAGACTCTCGATATAATAGTTTAATTATCCGGATATTCAAATATATATTTGTATACTAGAAAACTTAATTAGCCATAACTCAAATTTATGGCTATATTTTTAGGTAGCCACACATTTGTGTAGATTACCATACTTAAAACGATATGCTATATATTGAATAACCATTTACAATTAGAAATAACTGACCACTAACTTAAATAACCAGCAACTATTTAAAATAACCGAATAATTGGCAGGTTATTTAGATATATCAATATGGACACGTATATGTTATATTATTATTGACAAAATATAACCGACCACTAACTTAAATAACCAGAAACTAGTGGAGATAACTAAATAATATGTATATTAATTTAGATAACTGGATAATAACCAACAACCATTTTTATCTAAGACTTTTCTTTCCTTAATTTCCTTCACTCCAGTCACGAACTCGCTCCAATCCGACACTATATTAGATGACTCGGTTCACCAAAGTCACAAAAGGAAGATGAAGATGAGAACCTTAGAGAATTGACTCGTTTTTATTGTTAATTTGTTATCTTTAGACTTTAGGATCAACCCTTACATGTGGAAAAACAAAATGGCCACTCGATTCATCCAAAAACCTGTCCACATGCCACCGTATAATCAAATCCAAAACTAACATGTTTTCATGCATGTGACCAAAGACAAAAAAAACTTGCTTTTACACCTCAAATATGAAAGACAAAAGTTCTTAGACTAAACTGAAAAAAAACTTGAAATTAACAACAGAAATTGAGATTTGGATATGTAAAGAAGAAAGAGAGAAAGAAGATTGCGTAAAGGATAAAGGAGAGAGAGAGAGAGAGAGAGAGAGAGAGAGAGAGAGAGAGAGAGAGAGTCATGATTATCATCATGAATATCTCGTAGGCTCCCTACGTAAAGAAAAAAAGGCATAGGGTCCTCAGCGTCATTTTGCATGGTCAAGAGCTGGGCTTTGCATTTGGGCCTGTGTTTTTCCCATGTGTGCAAATTAGTGAATCTTTTTAGTATTTGTATGCAAATCGCTCAAATTTTAAACAATCAGACTTTACGCTTTATACCAAATTCCTTGTAGAACCTCTAAAGCCAATTTTTAAAAAGATTATTCTATTATGTTCATGTTTTTCTAAAGCCACGGGGGTTGATTGGTTGGTGCTATAGCTTTAGTTTTTTTTGCTCTAGAAAATTGGCTGTGAGTTTTCTGCTTTAGCTTTATTTATTTTTTTGCTGTAGATTTATTTTCAAAACACTTAATAAAAGCTGTAGAAAAATTACTTTGGAAAGCTAATATATTTCCATTTCTAACTTTTTTGCTGTAACTTTATTTTTAAAGATTAACTAGATTTTGACCCGTGCTTGAAAGCGCGGAAATTTTTTTTGATTAAAAATTTATATAATTAGGTTTTGTCTTTATTTAAAGTATGTTTTGGTATAAAATCAGTAATCCAAAATTTGTGGTGATGATTGTTTTGCATTAGTTTTTAGTTTCAGTTTTTATTTTTAGATTTGGTTTTAGATTTTGGTTCTTGGTTTTTAGTTTTTAAGTTTCTAGTTTTGATTTTCAGCTTTTGGTTTGGGTTTTTAGCTTTTAGATCCGCTGAGTTAGTTTGAACTCATAATTACCAACAAACAAATCCCAAAGAATCGAACATCTAATTTAAAACTGTTTTTAGCTTTTGGTTTTGGATTTTAATTTTTAGATTTGGTTTTTAGTTTTGCTTTACATTTATTTTTTTAAAATCAGTAAATTATTTAGGAAAATAAAAAAATAAACTATTATAAAAGTTACCATTGAAATTTATCAAGACGGGGTGATTGTTATTTAAAATAAAAAAAATATTAACATGTTTTAAAGTACATGATTTAAATAAGTGATTAATAATATATAATTTTTTTTTTAAATATTAAATACTTGTGGATCTCAAAATAGTAATTGATTTTTTGATCCATTAAGGTAGAACATTTATTCAATGTTTTTTGGAGTTTTTCTTTAATACTAAGCCCAAAACCCAAACTATATAATTTGTCATAAAAACAAAAGTAAGCCCAAAACTCTATTCCATAAATAATTACCGGTTTAATTTAAATAATGCGGTTCAATCAACTATATGACTTGTATTATTTGTAACACTCTAGAAAGGATCCAAATTTAAATGACAATTTATATCAGTAGATAAAAAGAATGACTCTATTTTAATAGAATAGAAGTATGATTACTTTATAAAAATGCTTTAGAAAGAAAAATGGATGTCCAAAGCACCTACAGCTGCTACCAATCAACCTCCCAATTTCAGCCTTTAGACAAAAGCTAAAGTTTTTTATTTTCCAAAAACTGTTTTTCCATCCAATTATGATTTTGATGAAATAGATTTCCTATTTTTCAGAAAATCTAGTTTTTACTTCTTTTTCTTAATTCCTTGGTGGAAACCAAAATCTATCTTCTCTTGAATTTTCCTTACGAACAAAACCAAAAATGATTTTCTTCTTTTTATTTTTATTTTAATTAGTTTTACTTGAATAGTGTACTATGTAAGATGGTGTTTGGAAACATACGATGGGTTTCTCATTTTTTTAAAATAGTAGTTTTTATAATATTTATGCATAAAACAAAATAATAAACAAAAAGGGTGATCATGTATGTTAGGATGAATTTGTTGAACATTATTCTTATTTTAAGATCAATTTTTTTGAAGCACTTTCCATTTATAAATTTTGATTTGTTATGTGACAGATTTTTAGTATCTCTATAATATTATTTGAGAAGTCACTTTCTTAGGTGTCGCGTTCACGTTAACTTTCACGCTAGTTGATTACTATGATACCCCTAATGAATTAAAAATACAATTAAATATTATTTCTTTTTCAGAAATTTCCAAATAATAATATAAAATAAAAAGGAAACATTTATAAAATATACAAAACTATTTAAAAACGAAAATATAAGTATATATAATATGGTTTAATAAAAAAAGGAAAGTTCACAAAATAGTAATATTTAATTTAAATGTATCTCTATAATATTATTTGAGAAGTCAGTTTCCTACGTGTCTCGCTCACGTTAACTCTCACGATGGTTAATTACATAGATACTCTTAATAAACAAAAATATTAAATAAGATTGATATTAATAATGTATTTCCTTTTCTCATAATAAGATTTTACTTAATTTTTTAATTTATGTTTACTTTTTAAACACACATATACAAAAAAAGAAATATTTCTGAAATAAAAATGTTTATATATAAACGANATTGATATTAATAATGTATTTCCTTTTCTCATAATAAGATTTTACTTAATTTTTTAATTTATGTTTACTTTTTAAACACACATATACAAAAAAAGAAATATTTCTGAAATAAAAATGTTTATATATAAACGAAATTAAATATTTTTTTCGACATTTTCATAAAACAACATTTTTAGTGTTTATTTAAGAGATATTAAAAAATAAAATAATTTTTTTAACACATAAATATTCTGATCAAATAATTTCAATTTTTTTTAAATAGCGTAGCACTATACACTATTAATGAAATGAAAATATAATATTTTATCATTATTAAAAATTCTTTTTAATATATAGTTTGCTTTTTAATTTTATGTTTTTATGTTTATGGAACTTAATAGATAAATAATAAAAATACTCAAGTAAATCTAAGTTCTCATTTTTAAGATTGTTTAAAAAATTTCAATTTACCTTTTAAGAAATCTAAGGTATAAAATAATTTAGAATTTATAAATATTTAATTATTGTAAATATTAATATGTTCTCATGAAATTTCAAATGTTTATCTTTATACTCGTATTTATGATTGTAAATTCTTATTGATCGTCACTTTATTTTTAATATATCTTAAAAATCAACATATGTCCAATTATTAAAAATCTTATAAAATACTTGCATTAAGCGGTAAATAAAACTAATTTGATTTGATTTAATTAGAAAAATATATATAACTCAATATACTCACAAAACGAGTAATGGAACGAATCTAACTTATATCAAAAATAAAAGATCTAACTACAACAAAAACATATAATTTAAAAATAATTATTTATTTATTTTTATACATATAGATTACAGGATGACTCAAAAATATCAATATAGAAAAAAAAATATTAACCAACTGTTATAATTCAGGTTTTTTGTAAAATTTATATATATATGAATGAGACTTCAGAATATTATCGTTATATTCATTTATATAATTTTGTGTCAAAATTTCAGTTTATTTTGAATTTCATTATAAGCATAATATATATTAAGTTATAAATAATCTTATTAAAATATATTTACATATATAAGACGATAGTCAATCTAAATACAATAATAAAGAAAGTTTTAGCATATCTAGAAGGAAAATATTATAGTTGAATTAAGAAAAATAGATGCAATCTAAAATACACAAGTGTAACCAAATCGAATATTGACCAAAAAAAAGCAACCTAACCGATTAAATATAACATCTACTAAATCATATGTCTAATTAAAATAATCTAATATTATTAATATAAGTTATCTCTATAATATTATTTGAGAAGTCACTTTCTTAGGTGTCGCGCTCACGTTAACTCTCAAGCTGGTTGATTACTACGATACCCCTAATGAATTAAAAATACAATTAAATATTATTTCCTTTTTCATAAATTTCCAAATAATAATATAAAATAAAAAGGAAACATTTATAAAATTTACAAAACTATTTAAAAACGAAAATATAAGTATATATAATATGGTTTAATAAAAAAAGGAAAGTTCACAAAATAGTAATATTTAATTTAAATGTATCTCTATAATATTATTTGAGAAGTCAGTTTCCTACGTGTCTCGCTCACGTTAACTCTCACGATGGTTAATTACATAGATACTCTTAATAAACAAAAATATTAAATAAGATTGATATTAATAATGTATTTCCTTTTCTCATAATAAGATTTTACTTAATTTTTTAATTTATGTTTACTTTTTAAACACACATATACAAAAAAGAAATATTTCTGAAATAAAAATGTTTATATATAAACGAAATTAAATATTTTTTTCGACATTTTCATAAAATAACATTTTTAGGGTTTATTTAAGAGATATTAAAAAATAAAATAATTTTTTTAACACATAAATATTCTGATCAAATAATTTCAAATTGTTTTAAATAGCGTAGCACTATACACTATTATTGAAATGAAAATATAATATTTTATCATTATTAAAAATTCTTTTTAATATATAGTTTGCTTTTTAATTTTATGTTTTTTTATGTTTATGGAACTTAATAGATAAATAATCAAAATACTCAAGTAAATCTAAGTTCTCATTTTTAAGATTGTTTAAAAAATTTCAATTTACCTTTTAAGAAATCTAAGGTATAAAATAATTTAGAATTTATAAATATTTAATTATTGTAAATATTAATATGTTCTCATGAAATTTCAAATGTTTATCTTTATAC
>CAKOAT010113155.1:18613-42822 GCA_932364175.1 Eruca vesicaria subsp. sativa
ACTCATATTTATGATTGTAAATTCTTATTGATCGTCACTTTATTTTTAATATATCTTAAAAATCAACATATGTCCAATTATTAAAAATCTTATAAAATACTTGCATTAAGCGGTAAATAAAACTAATTTGATTTGATTTAATTAGAAAAATATATATAACTCAATATACTCACAAAACGAGTAATGGAACGAATCTAACTTATATCAAAAATAAAAGATTTAACTACAACAAAAACATATAATTTAAAAATATATATTTATTTATTTTTATACATATAGATTACAGGATGACTCAAAAATATCAATATAGAAAAAAAAATATTAACCAACTGTTATAATTCAGTTTTTTTGTAAAATTTATATATATATGAATGAGACTTCAGAATATTATCGTTATATTCATTTATATAATTTTGTGTCAAAATTTCAGTTTATTTTAAATTTCATTATAAGCATAATATATATTAAGTTATAAATAATCTTATTAAAATATATTTACATATATAAGACGATAGTCAATCTAAATACAATAATAATGAAAGTTTTAGCATATTTAGAAGGAAAATATTATAGTTGAATTCAGAAAAATAGATGCAATCTAAAATACACAAGTGTAACAAATCTAATATTGACCAAAAAAAGCAACCTAACCGATTAAATATAACATCTACTAAATCATATGTCTAATTAAAATAATCTAATATTATTAATATAAGTTATACATATAAATTATAAATTAATTTATAATTAAAAGTAAATATCTATGTAAATTAATAAATTAGAATATATTACAATATATTTACTTGATAAATATTCATACCCGTGCATGAGCACNCAGCATTTGTTGCTGGTAGACAGATATCGGATAACATTATGATCGCTCAAGAGTTATTCCACGCTTTAAGAACAAAACCGAGTGGGCGTAATAAGAGGATGGCTATAAAGACGGACATGAGCAAGGCATATGACCGAATGGAATGGTCCTTCATTGAGGCCACCATGAGGAAGATGGGATTTTCTGAGGTCTGGGTATCTATGATAATGAGATGTGTAACGTCAGTGAAATACAAAGTCCTCATGAATGGGAGTCCGAGAGGAAATATTGTTCCGGAGAGAGGGCTTAGACAGGGGGATCCTTTGTCTCCTTTCATTTTTATTCTGTGCACGGAAGCGCTCGTTAGCCTTCTAAATCACGCAGAGAACCAAGGAAAGATAACGGGGATGCGCATCACGCGTGCGTGCCCTTCGGTATCTCATCTTCTCTTTGCTGATGATAGTCTGTTTTCTGTAAGGCGGAGCCCCGTGAATATGAAGAAGTAATGAAAGTGGTCAAAGTGTATGGAAAAGCGTCTGGACAATGTATTAATTTTGATAAATCCTCTTTACTCTTTGGTAAAAGGATTGGACTGGATGTGAGACAAGAGATCAAAGACACTCTGGGGATCCAGAATGAAGGTGGAATGGGATCATATTTAGGTATACCGGAGGACATCAGTGGTTCCAAATGTAAGCTCTTTGCGTTCCTTAAGGACAAATTGAGAGGAAGGGTAAATGGATGGACTGGTCGCTGGCTCTCGAAGGGTGGAAAAGAGGTTATGATAAAGTCAATCTTGCTGGCCCTGCCGACGTATGTAATGTCTTGCTTCCTTCTCCCATTGGAGATTTGCGAGAATCTAGCTAGTGCCATTGCACAGTTCTGGTGGAGTTCCAATCCGCCAAAAAGAGGTATGCACTGGTCGACATGGGATAAACTTTGCTTACCTAGAGAAGAAGGGGGAATCGGCTTCAAGATGATCCATGAGTTCAATCTCGCGCTATTAGCAAAACAATTATGGAGACTGGCTCAGAATCCGGACTCTCTGGTAGCTAGAGTCATGAGAGGCCGGTACTACAGATTAAGTACGCCTTTGCGTCAAATCAGTACTAGTAGCCCATCATATGTGTGGACAAGTATCTCGGCTGGCAGGGACTTGTTATTACAAGGAATTAGACAAAAGATTCATTCGGGATATGAAGTTAAGGTATGGGAGGATCCGTGGATTCCTACCATACCTGCGAGGCCAGCAATCCCACTAGCTCCGGTTATGCACCCGAATATGAGAGTGAGCGATTTGATTGATCAGACTACGAAATCATGGGATGACAATCGTCTTCACGACTATATTGATGCTGCTGACATACCGCTAATCAAGAGTTTGGCAATTAGCTCCGTGCATCGACGTGATACTTTCTGCTGGAGCTATACGAGGAACGGGCAGTACACCGTTAAATCTGGGTACTGGGTAGCACGGAATATCTTGCGTAAGGAAGAGGAGCCAGAAGTTCGTGAGCCCAGTATTACTAAACTTCAAGCACATGTTTGGAAGGTCAAGGCACCCCAGAAGATTTGTCATCTTATGTGGCAGATAATAACAGGGCATATGGCAGTTACGAGCATCTTAAATTATAGACATATGAGATGTGACAACCATTGCCCTCGATGTGGGGAACCAGATGAGACGATCACACATGCAATTTTTGAGTGTCCACCTGCATTACAAGTTTGGGCATTATCATCTACGCCTACTAACCCTGCTTTGTTCCCTGTACAAAGTACGTACGCGAATATGGACTATCTGTTCTGGAGGAAAAATGCGATAATAGAACCAGAATTAGACAGGGATCCTTATCCTTGGTTAATATGGTTCATTTGGAAGGCTAGGAATGACAAACTCTTCAGAGGTATCGATAGGGACCCATTGGAGGTAGCAAGATATGCTGAGAGTGAATGTCAGGCATGGTTCAAAGCAAATGAGCAGGACTGCCCGGAATCTACTGTGAGTGAATTCAATGAGGACCAAATCTTAGGTTTGGGGGATATATGCATGGTAGATGGATCTTGGACTTCTACAAATAGTTTCAGTGGTTGCGGATGGGTATTGGTTGATAACTCAGGAAATAACGATCTCATGGGACTGCGAAACTTTGATCGAGTGGAGTCGGCACTGCATTCAGAGTTGGAAGCACTGCGATGGGCAATGGAGAATATGCTTCAACATTCGCCATGTCAGAGCTTTGGAACTGATTGCAAGGAGTTGGTAGAGATGCTCAAGAATCCCCACGGATGGCCTAATTTCTCAACAGAGCTGGAAAAATTGGAGACCTTGAAGATCTGTTTCCCTGATTTTAAGATTTGTTATATCCCTAGAGCACAGAACAATGTTTCTGATTCTCTAGCGAAGACAGCTAGGTCGTTTTATCGTAAGCTTGTGTATGTTGGTTACTCTATTCCGGTCTGGCTTCCCAGACCACCTCAAGTGTCTTGAGTAATAGAACAACCGTTTGATGTCAAAAAAAAAAAAAAAAACATCTTTTACTTAGTGGTTTGTTGGGCCGATTCTATAGATATCTAATATTCCATCAATTTCATTTTTAGCGTCGTTGTTGATTTTAAAATTTGTCTAAAAAAAATTACATTTTTCGTGGATATGTTTGATAATATTCCACTTTTATCCTACTTTTAGGTCATTTATTAACAAAATCAACTAAAATAATATATTTTGAGATAAATAAAATAAATAAATTCTCAACCTGATATTCCTAATGAAAATGTTTATTTATTTTTTCTAAACTGAGCAGCCAATTTGTGGTTAATTTTGTTATATACATCTTACACTCTCATCCTTAAGTTCTAAATTTTGTTATTTTAAACTAAAATATTCACTACTTAAATGAAACAAAAATTAAAAGTATTAAATAAAAAGATATACATTCTATTAATATTACATTATTTATTTTTAGTAAATAATTTAATTGTTTGCATAAATGAATTAATGAGCATGCCTTTGATTGAACCATTTCATATTAGAAAGTTACATATATATTTTAAAAGTTTAACCATGGGACTCCTTGATATTATAAACTTTTAAGAAATTTATATATAAGAAATATGCCTTCATCCTTTCATTCACCACTTGTTTTATTTTTAATTAATTTTTTACTAGAGTATGTCATCAATTTAATGGAAAAAATAATGGTGGTATTTATTCCTAATCTCTAATCTAATGACCAAAATTTCATTTAGGATGTAAAGTATGACATCTTAGATTTACTTAGGAAAATGTATACATATTCTGAACAGTTACATCTTTGAATAGCTTAACCACTGAATTTCATAACAGAAAAGTTGTATCTTTTCAAAAGACTAACCAATGAATCTTTTCATAATAAATTAACAAATTCATATATGGTATCTTCAAACTTTACCTCACCATTTTGTTCTTTTTAATCTACTTTTTGTATGGATTTATTTACAATCTGAAAATATCGTCTTTTTTTAGAAACACAATGATTTCGGCTATTATCCTTACCCACCCAGAATATCATAGTATTTTTGTCTACTGGCCCTGGTTCGAAATTCTCCAAAATAAAAAAGGTACATGTCTTCAAAAGTTGCTGAAAAAACGGCAAGGGACTGAAAGAATGTTTATAATTTCTAAAATTATTTCATCTAACAAAAGTTAATAGTAAAGATTTGATGTACTTTTAATATAAAGTTCGAGGGGGATGTTGATGGTTGTGTGAATTATTTGTTTGACAGTCTGTATACTAAATCAGATTGGTTATACATGTTAGATAAATACTGCATTTAGTGGATTGCATATACTGTAGATAGTTTTTTAACTACCTTGTGCCACTTAAGTTCTTGATTGGCTGATCGCTGTGTAACAGATATAATTATTTTTGTTGAAGTAATTTACGTAATCTGAAGGTCATATTGTATGTTTACTATAGTAACAATCTTGTTTTTATTTTCTGCTAGCATTATTATTTTTATAGAGAAATGATTTTTATCTAACGGTTAAATTTACCACAGTATGTAATCGAACATACAAGATCTTCTTCTATTTATAAGATCTGACATCATGGAACTGTTTTAGCAAATGACTTTTCATTGTCTAATGGTTTATTTCTGAACGAAACACCTTTATGTAGATTATAAAGCCCCCGCTTGAGAAATAGTGTTTTAGGAAAAAAACAATGGAGCAGCGTTTGAGAGAGTGAGACATCATCAGATTTTTTTTTAGTAAAGGATGTGTCCGACTCCGACGCACCTTTTTACATGCCTCTTTTAATTTTTGAACAACAAACCCTTTCACATACTTCGTTTAGTTTCTGAAACTAAACGATGCATTCTTCACAATTTTCTACAAAAAGAAAATCTGAAGAACACACCTTTTATGATTCTAAACCTTCCACTTGGGGAAAAGTGTTTTGGAAACCCAAAAACGAAGAAACACTTGAGAGAGAGGATTGAGAGATAGATATTTTATCTTATTCTTCTTTATTTACAATACAATTTCTTATTTTGAGAAATTTTCAGCTTATTTGACATTTTATTTTTATCACATAATTATTATGTACATATCTCTCATGTTTTGTGTATGATAAAAAAGTTAAGAAATGTATTGAATAAATAAGGAAAATTTAAATAAGCAAAAAGTATAAATAAATTAGATATTAGGTATAGACATGTTATATTGTTTGATAATTTGATAGTTTAGTAAAGAATCCATACTCCCGCGCGAATGCACGGGTTAGTTTCTAGTTATTTATAATAGTTAACTAAAACAGAAAATATTCTATTTAAAAGTTAAATATAGTTATAGTTTTTGGAATAAAACCGAATACGCATAAAATTAATAATATATAAACTGAACCAAACCAAAGTTGATATGTTATTAATATGGTAGCTAGATTTTATAAATTGAAATATCGAAAAAATGAACCAAAATCAAATCAAAATCTGAATTAAACACTACTAGTCTAGACTTTTCAAATACTAATTTGAATTTCGGTTCGAATCAGGTTTTAAAAAAAAAATACTCAGGTCAGTTTTATCCAAGCGGGTTAGAATTTGAATTCAGTTTCAAACATCCATGCCTATATTGTATCAAATACTAATTTGAATTCTATTCTGTGTAGAAAAATGTAGAAAGAGGTGAGAGAAACGCTCTCAGACACTCTTCCACGTGCATTATCTCCGATCTTCTTTATGCCACAGATTCAAAATTTGAATCTCTTGACTCCACCGCCTAGTTAGAGCTCCATTATCTTCGATCTTATTCCAAAGCTCCGCTTCCGGATGTGAACTTCAAAGTCTTGCCTCATCTTTCAATAGTTGGTGGAGAAGCTCCTCTTTGGTGCCAATTTGGTTGTAATAAGTTAAACTAAAAAAAAAAAACCTTGAAGAACTTTTCTTCTTTAGATCTTGGTATCTTGGTTGAAAGACTTGGGTAAAAATGATTTTTTACAGTAATGTCAACTCTGTTCCGACGAGCTTCTCACCAGCTTGAAGAAACGCAGTTCCTAAGATGTGTCAGCGGTATTAAAACAACCCCCGTCGTTTGCCCTTGAAAGCTGCTGCTTCTCTTTCTCGAATTATCGGTGATAGAGCTCAAAGAGTTCTTTTTAACCTTATCACCGGCGACAAGATCTGTTGCAACTCCATTTTCACCAAGACGTGTTCTGTTTTTTTTTTAGCAAAAGGAGGAATAGACAATCACACCTTCAGAGTAGATTGTTTTGGTTTATCACACTAGATTTCTCTGGAGTTGATAAATCCAATATACAACTACTTCTGAAACTAAAAGAATAACTGCTTCCATCAGTCTCCAGGCTGCATTTGAACATATTGGTTATAGACGTTCGGTAAAGATATACCAATAACTATTTTTCCTAATGGGAAGCAACAGCTAGGATTTTCTTTTTATTTAAAGAAAGCAGCAAGATCTCAACAGCGACGTTTTTTTTTTGGTTTCTGTGAGTGTTTGCCCCATTTTTACAAGATCTATGCATCTTGATTTCAAGATTTGCAACGACGCCATGGACCTCTGTTTTTGAAGCTTCCGGACAAAGCCAAATTCAGTAAAGGAAAAAAACAAAAAGAGATACAAGGAAGTTAAGGAACTACAATAAAACTACGGTATAGTTTGCAAGTCTTTACATTTTGGTGATAACGAACATAAGAGTGGCGACCATACCAACAAACAGTTTTGTTTTGGCTCATTACATTGGTTTTTAACTAGTACTCAGTGTATCTAGTATACATATAACTTTCTAAAAGTCAACTTTTTTTTGTAAAATGAATGTGGTGGCGTGGAACTGTCAAGGAGTAGGAGCCAATCTGACAAAAGAACATCTTAATGAGTTATATCATTGTTTTCTACTTAGATTTTTTGTTTTTATCATAAACAAAAAAAACAATCGTCATGTTCTCCAAAATGTGCAAGTCTCTTATGGCTATTATCAAGGTTGTTCCGCTGAGCCTCGTGGACGAAGCGTTGGCCTAGCACTTTTTTATATGGATGATCCTTCAGATAATATCTTGTATGCGGGTTTACATATGATTGATATTGAAACTAGACTTGAAGGACATACGATTTTTATGACTTTTGTGTATGGTGACCCTGTAATTAAGCATCGAGACTTAGTTTGGGAACGATTGTCACGCATGAGTACTAACGAAGTGAAGCATGGTTCATGATTGGAGATTTCAACGAAATCACAAGAAATTATGAAAAAAGGGGAGGAAGGCGTCGTTTAGAAAGCTCATTTCTCCCTTTTCGGATCATATTAGAAAATTGTGGAATATTTGATTTCCCATATAAAGGAAACTCTTTCTCGTGGATGGGAAAAAGACGACCAGGCAATGTCAAATGTAAACTAGATAGTGAAGAATGGCACGTTTTATTTACACACTCTAACGTGGAATTTTTGCAACTATGGCGTTCGGACCACAGACCGGTCCTAGAACGGATCCAATCCAATGTTAGGAAGACAAGAAAGAATTTTAGATTTGACAAAAGATGGATAGGAAAACGAGGATTTAAGGAAGCAGTAATCTCGGAATGGAGACAGTTTGATGAAATTCCAATGCGGAATTTTCATCAAAAAGTTACCTCATGTCGAAGTAAGATTAGCTCCTGTAAGAAGCAGAATCCAAAAAAATCCACTATACTGATTAAAGAGTTAAGATATGATAGACCAAGCACAAGATGATGATAACTCTACAACAGAAGAATTACAAGATCTGAGAAGACAACTGATTTTGGCATTTCGAGAAGTAAATACTTTTTGGGAATAAAAAAATAGGGACTAGTGGCACATAAATGGAGACAGAAACACAAAAATTTATCATGCAATTACAAAACAAAGAAGAACCCAAAACCGGATCATAAGTATCAAAGACAAGCATGGGAAGTTGTTGGAGAGTGAAATCGAGGTAGAGAACGTGGCTGTTCAATAGTTTGGGACCTTTTCTCTACCTCTTCGCCAACAGAGCTAGACACCTCCCTCCGTTTCATTTTGGAAAAGATGTCCCATGCCGAAAATAGGTTACTTTTACAGGAACCGTCGGAACAGGAAATTAGAAGAGCTCTCTTCGACATCAACCCGGATAAAGCACCCGGACTGGATGGCATGACGAGTAAATTATTTCAGAAATTCTGGCGTGAGATGCATCAAGACATATTAGACTTGTGCAAGACTTCTTCGCGACAGGCAGTTTCGACCCACAATTAAACCAGACGAATATCTACCTCATCCCGAAAAAGATGAAACCTCAGGATATGACTGAATTCAGACCTATTAGTCTCTGTAATGTTAGCTACAATATTATATCTAATCTTTTATGCAAGAGACTTAAGAGGGTTATTCCGCGCTTGATCTCCGAGACACAATTCGTCTTTGTGGCAAAACGATTGCTTACTGATAACATTTTGATAGCACAAGAAATTTTTCACACCCTAAGGACGAATCAGAGATGTAGAGAAGATTTCATGGCTATTAAAATAAATATGAGCAAAGCTTACGACATAGTGGAGTGGAGCTTCATAGCAGCCTTGATGTTGAAGATAGGCTTTGATGAAAGACTGGTTGGCCTCATTATGTGTTGTGTCACGTCGGTCACATGTCAAGTCTTAATCAATGGACAACCAAAATGGCGAATCTTACCAAGGAGAGGCTTGAGATAAGGAGATCCCCTTTCTCATTTTTTGTTCATCTTGTGTACGGAGGCTTTGATCTCGCTCTTAAACAGAGCGGAAGCAGAGAGAAATATTATAGGCCTCTGTGTTGCTCGGGCGAGCCCAAGGGTCTCTCATCATATTTTCGTAGATGATAGTCTCTTATTCTGTAAGGCGGAATGAAGCCAATGTAGAGAGATCATAGACATTTTAGACATATATGGAAAGGCTGCAGGACAAAGACTAAATGCATCAAAATCCTCTATGTATTTTGGAAATCGAGTGGAATATTCTCTGAAGCAAGATATAAAAGAGGTCATGGGTTTTTCTTCGGAAGGAGGCATAGAGATGTATCTTGGACTACTTGAATAGATTTGTGGCTCGAAGACGAAAGTGTTCTCATATGTACAAGATCACCTCAATGGGCGAGTTAATACTTGGTCATCTAGACTCCTCTCCAAAGGAAGAAAAGAAGTTCAAATTAAATATGTGGTTCAAGCAGTTCCGACATATCCAATGTCGTGTTATTTGATTCCACAAAGTATTACAGATAAACTAAGGAGCAAAACTTCTAATTTTTGGTGGAGCTCAAAACAAAATAACAGAGGTTTACATTGGATAGCACAGGACGAGATCTGTACCTCCAAAATTTTGGGGGGACTAGGTTTTCGAGATCTCCATGACTTCAATATAACGCTTCTTGCAAAACAATTGTGGAGATTAATTCATTACTCGAACTCCTTACTGGCACGTGTCTTAAAGGGAAAGTACTACAACCACACATCTCCCTTAGAAGATCGACGAACATACTCCCCATCATATGGATGGCGTGGTATCATGGCAGAAAAACCTCTACTCATTTCTGGTTTACGGAAAATAATTGGTACGGGTCAAGATACGAGGGTTTGGAGTGAGTCTTGGGTTCCATACTCAGTGGCTTGACCACTTAGACATGCCGATCATATTGTTTACAGATTACCCCCCAACTTCGTGTTTAGTCCTTTATTATGAATGATACCAAAGAGTGGGATATACAGCTTTTAAGATATTTTTTCACCCTGAGGATATCCCTTTGAGACTTGGGATAAAACCTTCTCGCTCTCTTACTCCAGATGGATGGAACCACATAAATCAGGAGTCTATTCAGTTAAAACCGGCTATGATTTACTCCAATCGACCAAGAGGAGTCTCGCACAGGAAGAGGTTCTTGAACCAAGTATTACGTGCCTTAAGAGCCACGTTTGGAAGATAAAAGCTCCAGGTAAGATGAAACCTTTCTTGTGGCAGGCTCTCTCGGGCTGTGTGGCAATGGCTGAGAGGCTCACTTATAGACACCTAGGCACCGATAGGATTTGTTCTAGATGTGCTGGTCCAGGGAAGTCGATTAATCATCTTCTTTTTGAATGCTCCTCAGCCCTGCAGGTTTGGGCTTTATCGGACTATCCGTCCCTTCACGGTGACTTCCCGAGTACATCTATATACCAAAACATGAACTTTCTGTTTTGGGAGAGAAAAGAGGTGCTCCACTGAGACCACAATTCGATACCTTCCCATGGATCTGTTGGTACATTTAGAAGGCGAGGAACGACAAACTCTTTGATGGAAAGGTCGTATCCGCGATTGACACTCTTCACCATGTGTCTATTGAGTCGGAATGTTGGAGGAGAGCTAATGAAAAAGAGGAAACAAATGAGGATCAAGAGGATCCTCCTTTTACAGAGACCGAGACAGTGTCCTTTTGGATACCCCGAATTCCTACCTGCCAAATCGATGCGTCATGGATCGATAATGGCAGTTAGTGGCTTAGGATGGAGTCTAAAAGATCAAATGAGTTCTGAAGTCTTCGGATTACGAGCGCGCAGAAGAAGCCTTTCAGCCTTGCATGCTGAGATGGAAGACATACTTTAGGCAGCCTCATGTATGAGAGACAGAAGGATAACTTCAATACGGTTTGAAACAGACTGCTCGGACTTAGTGGACATGCCTACAAATCCGGTGGATTAGTCGACCTTCACAACAGAGATTGAATTATTCTAGAGACTAATGGAAGATTTTGATTAGGTGAATCTGTCTCATATTCCACGGAACAGGAATGAGCGAGCGGATGCGTAACAAAAAAAAAGCAAGGACTAAAGGTTTTACCTTTTCTCATATAGATCAGATCCGGCCTGACGGAGATGATCTTCGGAGAATCGGTTTATCTAACCACCACTTGATCTAGTTTAATTGGGTGGCTGATAAAAAAAAAAAAAATCTGTGTAGATCGAATTTGAATTTGAAACTCTTGATTTCATCTTCAGTGGACTTATTTTTGTGTTCAAAAAAAAACAAAAGACAGAGATATTCACATAAAATTAAGGACTTCGAAACTAGAATTCGTAACAAAAATATGGCCCACGTCTCGGCCCATCTTAGAGCTTCCGCTTCGATCATCTCTCTCAGAGGGAGGACAAATCCGATGCTTCTCCGATCTCCATCATCGTCACACTCCACAGAGCCAGTTGCACGAAAGATCCAAACACGGATCTGATCTCGATCGAGGTTTTGTGGCTACGCTCCCGGCTCGATCCTTCACCATTGTCTCCTACACTGAGAGCTTCTTCTCCGTTCAACACAGAGACGCCATAGAATCCAAAAGTATACACTTCGTTACCTGTCCCTCTCCTTCGCTTTCAGAGAGTAGAAGCTGAGAAAATTCCAAATCTCTTTCTCCGATCTCGATCTCGATCTCGATCTCGATCTCTCCTGTGAATTTGCAGTACATTCAATAGGTAGGCTTAGTCTCGATCCACTGTGATTAACTGATTTGCGAATTGTGATTCAATGAGCTCAAAATAGATCCGAATCGTTTGGTTTTGATTTTTCTGGATCTATTGAAGTTTCAATGATACTGACCTTGGAGCCTTTATAACTATTTTGCAGTTCTACAGGCTTCGTGTGTGTTTCGGTGTTTAAGCCAAGAATCAGGGACGAGTTATGAGGCCTCAGAATCACCACCCTTGGGGAAGCAGCAACGAGTTCAACAAACCATCCAAAGTTGCTGTGGCGTCTATGATCAACTCCGAGATCGGCGCAGTTTTAGCTGTCATGAGGAGGAACGTACGTTGGGGTGTTCGCTACATGGCAGATGATGATCAGTTGGAGCATTCTCTTATCCACTCTTTGAAAGAATTGCGTAAACATATATTCTCATGGCAAAACAATTGGCAAAACGTTGACCCCAAGTTGTACATTCAGCCCTTTTTGGATGTTATACTGTCTGATGAAACCGGGGCTCCCATCACCGGCGTTGCTTTGTCATCCGTCTACAAGATCCTGACCCTTGATGTTTTTACCCTTGAGACCGTGAATGTGGGAGAGGCGATGCATGTCATAGTGAATGCTGTGAAAAGCTGCCGTTTTGAGGTCACTGATCCTACCTCCGAGGAAGTGGTTCTGATGAAGATACTTCAGGTTCTTCTGGCTTGTGTCAAGTGTAAGGCGGCTAGTGGGTTGAGTAATCAAGACATTTTCACCATCGTCAACACTTGTTTGCGTGTTGTTCATCAATCTAGCTCCAAAAGTGAGTTGTTGCAGCGTATAGCACGCCACACCATGCATGAGTTGGTTAGATGTATCTTCTCTCAGCTTCCATATATCACCCCGCTGGCTTATGAAAGTGAATTACACGTCGGCGATAAGGTAAATCTTCCTTGCTAGACTCTCTATATTTGTTCTCTTTGCTTATCCACTATAGATAGAATATTTGACATGCTTCAATGCACGCAAGTGTTATGATTAATCTGCTATGCATATTGATTGATATAAGGTTGTGAATTGTTTTGATTGTCTTGTCAGACTGTTTGTTTTCCACAATTTTTCTTACGGTATTCTTTTGTTTCTAGGTGGGAACAGTGGACTGGGATCAGAATTCTGGAGAAATCAAAGTTGAAAATGGAAATATTGATAGCTTATCTGATACTCTCGGCATTGAGAAAGATTCTCCAAGTTCAGAGATGATTATTCCAGAAACAGAACTTAAAAATGATGAAAAGGGAGCTGAGGTCAATGATGACTTAAATGTCGGTGCCAATGGTGAAAATGCAATGTTGGCGCCTTTTGGTATTCCTTGCATGGTAGAGATTTTTCATTTCTTGTGTACTCTGTTGAATGTTGGAGAAAACGGTGTAGTCAATTCAAGATCCAACCCTATAGCAGTTGATGAAGACGTTCCTCTTTTCGCTCTGGGTTTAATTAATTCTGCTATAGAACTTGGAGGCTCTTCTTTCCGAGAGCACCCAACGTTGTTGAGTTTGATTCAGGATGAGTTATTCTGTAGCTTGATGCAGTTTGGTATGTCGATGAGCCCTCTGATTCTTTCTACAGTTTGCAGCATTGTCCTTAATCTCTACCTGAGTCTCCGTACAGAGCTTAAGGTACAGCTTGAATCTTTCTTCTCATGTGTACTTCTGAGGATTGCACAGAGCAAGCATGGCTCTTCTTACCAGCAACAGGAAGTTGCTATGGAAGCTCTGGTTGATCTTTGCAGACAACATACTTTCATGGCTGAAATGTTTGCGAATTTCGATTGTGATATAACATGCAGTAATGTGTTCGAAGATGTTTCAAATTTGCTATCCAAGAGTGCATTCCCAGTTAACGGGCCTTTATCTGCTATGCACATACTTGCACTGGATGGGTTAATCTCCATGGTTCAGGGAATGTCCGAAAGGGTTGGTGAGGAATTGCCGGCTTCAAATGTTTCGACACATGAAGAAGGATATGAAGCATTTTGGACAGTGAGATGTGAGAACTACGGAGATCCTAATTTATGGGTTCCCTTTGTCCGAAAGTCAAAGCACATCAAGAAAAAGCTGATGGTTGGTGCTGATCATTTTAACAGTGATCCTAAAAAAGGTCTGCAGCAACTCCAAGCGATGCAATTGTTACCTGAAGAACTTGATCCAAAGAGTGTGGCATGTTTCTTCAGGTATACATGTGGGATAGATAAGAATCTTATAGGAGATTTCCTGGGAAATCATGACCAGTTCTGTGTACAGGTGCTTCATGAGTTTGCCAAGACGTTTGACTTCCAGAACATGAATCTTGATAACGCCTTGCGTCTCTTTATGGGGACATTTAGATTGCCTGGCGAGTCACAGAAGATACAGAGGGTGCTTGAGGCGTTTTCTGAGAGATACTATGAGCAGTCACCACAGATATTGATTGATAAAGATGCTGCCCTCGTGTTATCTTATTCGATCATCTTGCTGAACACGGATCATCACAACCCTCAGGTCAAGAAAAAAATGACTGAAGAAGATTTCATCCGTAACAACAGGTGCATAAATGGAGGCGCAGATCTTCCGAGAGAATACTTATCTGAGCTGTACCATTCAATCTGCGATAGTGAGATTCAGATGATCCCAGATCAAGGAACCGGTTCCCAAATGATGACCTCCAGTCGGTGGTTTAGTGTGATTTACAAGTCCAAAGAAACCTGTCCCTATATCATATGTGACAGCGCATCGCATCTGGACCGTGACATGTTTCATATCGTGTCTGGTCCCACTATCGCAGCTACATCGGTGGTTTTTGAGCAAGCAGAGCAAGAAGATGTTCTACAGAGATGTGTTGATGGGTTATTGGCCATTGCAAAGCTTTCAGCGTATTATCATTTGAATAGTGTATTGGATGATCTGGTCGTGTCTCTCTGCAAATTCACGCCGTTCTTCGCCTCGCTATCTGTTGATGAAGCTGTTCTTGCTATAGGAGAAGATGCCAGAGCAAGAATGGCTACTGAAACGGTGTTCTTGTTTGCAAACAAATACGGCGACTATATCACTTCGGGATGGAAAAACATACTGGAATGTATCTTGAGCCTCCACAAACTCCAGATTTTACCATCTCATATAGCTAGTGATGCAGCGGATGACCCAGAGGAAGAAAGTCCTTTAGCAAATCCCTTATCAGTAGTATCACAGGTACAACCCTCAGAGACCCCTCGAAAATCCTCTAGTTTTATCGGTCGGTTTAGCCAGCTTTTGTCCTTTGACATGGAGGAAACAAAGGCATTACCAACCGAGGAAGAACTTGCAGCTTATAAACTCGCTCGTGCTATAGTAAAAGATTGTCACATTGATAGCATATTCTCAGACAGCAAGTTTCTCCAAGCTGAGTCTCTGCAACAGCTAGTAAACTCTCTGATAAAGGCAGCCGCAAAAGATGAATCTAGTGCTGTGTTTTGCCTAGAGCTTCTGATTGCAGTAACTCTGAACAACCGAGACAGAATCCTACTGATCTGGCAAACTGTTTACGAGCACATCTCTAGTATAGTTCAATCTACGATGACACCATGCCCGCTTGTTGAAAAGGCTGTGTTTGGTGTCTTGAAGATTTGTCAGAGGTTATTGCCTTACAAGGAGAATCTTACAGATGAGCTTCTGAAATTACTCCAACTGGTTCTTAAACTTGATGCAAGAGTGGCTGATGCATACTGTGAGCCCATTACACAAGAAGTTGCACGTCTTGTAAAAGCGAATGCATCTCACGTCAGGTCTCATGTTGGTTGGAGAACAATCATATCTCTGATATCAATCACAGCTCGACATCCAGAAGCTTCTGATGCTGGATTCGAAGCTCTCAGGTTTATAATGTCAGAAGGAGCTCACTTGTTACTAGCAAACTACATTCTCTGTTCGGATGCAGCTAGGCAGTTTGCTGAATCCCGCGTCGGGGAAATCGATCGGTCTATCTCAGCCATTGACTTAATGTCAAACTCTGTGTTCTGTCTTGCGAGGTGGTCTCAAGAGGCAAAAAACTCTGTCGGAGAAGATGAAGCTATGAAGAAACTAAATCAAGACATCGGAGAGATGTGGCTTAGGCTTGTGAACAACCTCAAAAGAGTGTGTCTCGATCAACGCGACCAAGTGAGAAACCACGCCATCTCAATGCTACAGAGATCTATAGCCGGTGCAGATGGGATCATGTTACCACAGCCTCTATGGTTCCAATGCTTCGACGCCGTAATCTTCCCGTTGCTGGACGAGTTACTCGCTGTTTCAATCGAGAACTCAAGAAAGACATTCAAGAAAACAGTTGAAGAAACGCTTGTGCTCGCCACAAAGCTCATGTCAAAGGCTTTTCTTCAAGCTCTCCAAGACATCTCACAGCAACCATCATTCTGCAGACTCTGGCTTGGGGTCTTGGACCGTATGGAGACTTACATATCGACCAAATTCAGGGGGAAACGCAGCGAGAAAGTGCATGAACTCATACCAGAACTGCTGAAGAACACGTTGCTGGTGATGAAGACGACGGGAGTTTTATTACCAGGTGATGATATAGGAAGTGATAGTTTCTGGCAATTGACTTGGCTTCATGTCAAGAAGATATCTCCTTCTCTGCAGTCTGAAGTGTTTCCTCAAGAAGAGCTTGATCAGTTTCAGAGACGTAACGCAAAGCCTAAGGAAACGAAGGCTGAGACGGTGGTGGAGTAGAGATGATTTGTTCTATACAGAAGAAGAAAGCATATTGAAGAAATTATTTAGAAACTTTATCGAAATGTTTTTTTTTTCTTTTTGCAGTATAGCCTTTTGTTTGGATATAGTACTTTGGAGTTTAAAACTTTTGGTTTTTATGGAATGGCACGTTGAAATTATGGTTTTTGATTGTATATATATTGGGAGCGTGCGTTGGTCACAAGCCTAACAAACCGTTTCTTGAGTTACCTACCAATAGGAGGGACAGATCAAGTTTTCATTCTGTAATCATATTTGAAAAGTAATAAAATTGATACATGCCTGCTCTTTTCACCCACATTAAGGACATGGTTGAAGACTTGAAGTTCACAAAAATGGAAGACGGGTGCAGACCTGATTCCATGCAGCTCATATCTGTCTAGCAAAAGTGCATGTGAACAAACACATGATTCGTTGACTCACCTTCCAGACTACATATGTCCACTTTTATCCCTCGCCTTGCTAGATTATCAACGACCGGAATGGTTTCTAAGAAACCTTTAATTTTGGATCAGTTTGGAGTCGCCAAACCTGATCCTTAAGACCGTTTAGAACATAGGGTATGTTTGGGACAAGAAGAAAAAAAAGAAACGAGGAATGGTTTGGACTTTGAAAAATGCCGATGGAAGAGTATTGTTGCACAGTAGACGAGTTTGCAGTAATCCGGTCAAGCTGCAAGCTCTGATGCAGGCGGGAAAGTATGGCAAGTCACAAAGTCAGTAAAGTGATCATTGCAATTGAAGCTAATGAAATTGTTAGCATCATTAATAAACCAAAAGCCGCCTGCTTTTGAAGAATATTCTTTTGGGATAATTATGATGATGCATAGGTGGGGAGAAAGAAAGTTGGAGTTTGCATCAGCGTTAACAAATAGATGAGCGTTTCTCATGGAATAAGGGCTAGTCGGTTTCAAACTTACAGTCTTATGTGATTACTGGTCATCTACAACATCTTTTTGTTAATGAGAGCGTTTCTAACCCTTAAATGTCCTATGTTCGTATAATGCGGTTTGGTCAACTCTTTTCTATGAAAGGCTCTTCTGTGTTCACTTTTATTTTTTTTTCTTTTTGGTGATTTGGATCATGTTTAAAACTTAGCATGATTTTTTGGTTTGAGCTGATCATTTGTGATCCTTTTAGCTGTTTCTAGTTGCTCTCGCTATATAGATTGTTTTAACATACTAATATATAACATGAAATGACAAATGCTAATGACATATGGATTTTAACCTACTACTAGGATAAGATCCGCGCCTTGCGCGGGATGAAGTTAATATTTTTATTATGTTTTGGAAAATGAAACAAAATTTCGGTTTCATCTAGATTAAGGATGTTCAATCTGGATATCGAGTTTCAGTATTTTGGTTATTAAAATATAACTACTATTCTAAATCCATATTTACTTCAGTTTGATTTGGTTTATATATTAGTTTTCAGTTTATTCAAATTTATACCAAAATACATCATTATTTAGTTTGAAATCATATTATATATTATAAAAATAAATAATTAGATCATATTTAGAGTCATATTGTCAAAAATTCATTTACTAAAAAAATATTATATATTTAACTAAAATAATAAAAAACAAAAAAGGCTTCTATGATCTAATAAAATGATTAAATCTAGAATAATATCAAATCTCTAAATTTTGAAAATAAAAATAAAAACAAAACATAAGCATGAAAGAAATTTTTTTATATTCTTCCATATTTAGTGTTCATCAAATTAATATGTCTTCGATTGAACACAACTCTGTTTTTTTAAAGATTAAAAAAAATTGTAAAGAATTTCAACTAATTATTGTCCATCAAATTTATAATTTTTACTTCAATTTAGTTTTTATTAAAAAGGAAAAAAAACGAAGAAAATAAGAAGCCTCAGTTGCATTAAATTGTTAGTTAATTATATTTCAAGTGATTCAAATGATTTACAAATCATAATTATAGTTCAACTCATGTAACAAATAGATATACATATTTACATGTTTCAGTTTAATCGATTATAAATCAAACTATATCCAAATCTTACGATTTTTATAAAATCACATACATTCGGTTTGTATGGTATATACCAAAAATAACCATATTATCAATTGTGTTAATATCTTTAAAAATAGAAAATTAAAAAAGAAGAACTAATATATTTAAATCATTGATAACAAAATATTTCAATGTGAAAAAATTAATACGTTTATAATTTATAAATGTTCTTGAAAATTCATTGAAATTTTTGAAATTAAAATAAGTATGTAATCTTATATGGTATATAGTTTAATCTATATATATATATATTTTTATTGAATGATACTTTTTACTCATATGGTTTTAAAATCATGTGTATCTTTTTATAATAAAAATGTTAAACTATTGATCATTAATTTTTAACATAATAATTTTAATAGTTTTAGTCATTTATTCTTGGTTTTTTTAATTTCAAAATATAACATAAACGAAAAAAATCTAAAGTTTAATTTTATAGCTAATTTGATTGTTTGATTTATTTTAATAATATAAAATTAAAGAAAAATGATGGAGGAGATACAAATTGTTATCAAATATTTATTATTAGATACATTAATTGTCATATATATATATATATATATATATATATATATATATATATATTTGTCGTTTATGGTAATTCCGTAGCTTTTATTTATGGAAAGAAAATAAAATAGTAATTATATCTAGCAGGACCATCATAAATGCTTCTATCATAAATATAATATCATATAGTTTGACCAATAAATATATCTAGCGACATATAAAAATCGAATGTGGACCTACTTATTTTTCAATTAAATGTAATTGACTACCTAATTGAGTGACACGTAAGCATTGACTCTTTTTTAATTATTACAAAATTGAGGTTACAATTTTTCAAATGTTTTTCAATTAATATATAGGGGATTTTTTTGAAACATTATTGACATGTGAATTAAATTTTATTTATATTTTCTCTTATATACAGAGAAGTTTATGATAACTTTTTTAGTTTGTTCAAAGAATAAATCTTCAAATTTTTTTGTTTTTTTATATTTATTTATCCAATTTCTTAAATGAAATAGCAATAAAATATTATATATATATATATATATATATATATATATTCATCAAACAATATGAAAATAGACATCCAAGTAGAACATGGTAAACATATAAATATAGTTTATAAATTGTTTACCTTATGTGTGACTAAACTTTGTTTTGTTTTTTTAATTGTTAGTTTAACTAAAACTGAAAATGTAAGTTATATATAAAAGAAAAAATAGAACAAAGGAGGAGGTGCTGGTGTAGGAAAGAAAGAGTGTATGCAGATGTACCTTATAATAATCTCATCCCGTTGAATATATTTCCTGAGAAAAAAGAAAAGAAAAGCCCAAAATTCAATCATCAAATTGATCGCCGTCTTCTCTCCACCGGAGCATCTCCTTTCGTTTCTCAGGTCTCGTCTACCTTTATCATCTCTTTTTATTCGTGAATTTGGTGATTTATTGCATCCACGATCAAATGAATCTCGTCAATTATTTCTCTCTTCGATCGGTGAATGTTGCTTTTTGTAACCCCTCGTGATTTAGTTAGGAATCCATAAGTTTTTTTTAGGGTTTACGAATTGGTTTAGACCATCAATCACCGATCCTCTGCCGATTGAATTTTCACTTTCATTATGTTTTGAGTTTCCAACATCATCATCATATGTGTTTTTGCAGAGTTGTGTATTTGCATTCAATTGGAACAATGAGTGAGGTGTTCAACGGATACGAGCGCCAATACTGCGATCTCTCCGCCAATCTTTCCAAGAAATGCTCCTCTGCTCTTTCCCTTGACGGAGGTAACTATACGCCAACTCTCTCTCTCTCCTTAGCTTCCCTCTAGAATCGCTGACAAAAAAACTTTAGCTTGTTAATGTAGCAATGAACGAGCGGGAGACCTTTTTTTAGATCATTACATTAACAAGCTTAAGCTTTTTTGTTTCTTACAAGCTAACCTGGTGTCCAATCAACGAATTTTCTTTGGTTACTACAAACCCTATTGTCTCTTTTCATGTCTTGTAAGGACATAAGATTTGTGCTTTCTTTGGTTAAGGTCTGCGGAAAGAGCTTTGGTTGCATAACATCATAAGTTGCATAGATGATACCTTTACTGATTGATTCATGTGCAGAACAAAAGAAGCAGAAGCTCTCTGAGATAAGATCTGGCCTCGAAAATGCTGAAGCATTGGTATGTGATGTCACTAGGCATTAAATCGAATGCAATACCATCCGGTTTTAATTTTATACATTTTTAAGTAACGATACTTTGTTGTTATTCACCAGATTAGGAAAATGGATGTTGAGGCGAGAAGCCTTCCACCCAGTGTTAAGACCAGCCTCCTTGTTAAACTAAGAGAGTTCAAGTCTGATCTCAACAACTTCAAAAGCGAAGTCAAGAGAATCACTTCTGCAAACTTGAACGCTGCTGCTCGAGACGAGTTGCTTGAAGCTGGTATGGCTGACACAAAGACGGTATGTATCAATAGCAACTCTCTAGTATTTGTTCAATCTCATCTTTGACATTTTTTTGGTTGATTACGACATTTGAGGACAGGCTTCAGCTGATCAAAGAGCGAGATTGATGATGTCAACTGATCGATTAGGTCGAACTACAGACAGAATCAAGGACAGTCGAAGAATGATGATTGAGACGGAAGAGCTTGGTGTTTCTGTCCTTCAAGACTTGCACAGTCAGAGACAGTCTCTCTTACGCGGTGGCGACACGGTATGTACTCTCTTCAACATTTTCTTTATCTACAACGTAATAGGTATCTCTTTTTAACCAGTAGTTAGAACTCTGATACGTATACAGCTTAGTGGAGTGGACGAAAATATCGGAAAGAGCAAGAAGATCTTGACAGGCATGACGAGGAGGATGAACAGGAACAAATGGACTATTGGAGCCATTATTACCGCTTTGGTCGTCGCCATTATCCTCATCTTGTACTTCAAACTCACCAAGTAAAGCCTTTCTGTATCTAAAACTCAGACCGAATCTTTGTCACTGAACAAATGTTGTGTTCGTTTGTGAGTCTTTTATTTATCCTTTCTGTGTGAAAAAATGTTATTGCCTTTGCCCCGTCTTGTACTCTTGTTTGCGTTTGCGTTTACAGTGTGTATTTTTCTGGTATTTTTTTACTAAATGATGCAAATTTGTTTTTTTTTTTTTTAATATAAACGCATAAATTACATTTCAGATAATTGAAGCTCTAGTCTTGAGATTAAAAACTACTAGTTGTGTTGTGTGCTTTTCTTTCATTCTTGAACATGTTATAATCAGCTACCAAGCTCTCAATAACCTTATGCTTCATGCTATCCACCAAACCACTCAAAATCTGTAAAAATACAAATCAAAACCAACGATCATGTATAAACCTGGAATATAGCATTTTTGAGTCCTTAAACGCATATAAGAAACCGTTTCTAACCGCATTGGCCACGCTTCTCTTAACATCTTCGGGTACAAACGCAAGAACTGAAGGAAGAACGAAGCTTACGTTCATCTCTAGTTGACCTTTGAGCCTTGTGTGGCTTCCGCCTCGGTCAGGGTACAATGCTCCTTGAACTCCAAGAGTGAAATCAGACTGTTCCATGACCTGACCAACCCCTTGAAGCTCCCATTTCATCTATTAATAAACTGTTAAACGGGTACAAAGAGAGAAAGATACTTACTTAAGAGTTGTGTCTGTTTCATTACCATGTTAAGCTCGAGGACTTTTGTTATGTCTCGAGGTACATCCGGCGGGTAATCTTGACCGTTGGATTTACATCTAATCCGCATGTCCACCACCGGCCATGCAGTCAGGAAGAGGAAATTTATAGGTGACATGTAGATTCTCCATTCTTCCTGCACAAATAAAATATCGTCCAGCAACGAATGCAAGCCCACTTACATAAACGGGACATGGATGTTAGAGCATCTTTTACATTATCCTTATATTTATCATTTGATATAAATTCATAAAAAATATAAATAACAAAAACACACACACACACACACACACACACACACATATATATATATATATATAAATTATACAACAAAATTAATTAATAAATTCTTACACTAAAATATAAAATTATAAACTTAAATCTTATATATTAAAAGAGAAGTTATGATTTCACTTCATGTGTGATATTTTAAAATGGATCATCTAATAGAATTTATGACACTACATTATTCAATCATTAATAATATTCATTAGATTCACTAATAACATTTATTGGGCTTACTAGAAATTTTTATTGGGCTAATAAAAATTAGATGATCCATTGGATTTATAGATATTATAATAAAATACATGTTTAAATTAAACTTATATAATTTAATATAGCAATAGTATAAGTTAATTATTTATATATTTTTGATGTTAAACTTTAAAAATTATATAGTTTATTTTTAAAAATAACAAAATCATCATTTTCTAACAATAATTAATCTATACTATATAATAATTAATCATCATTTTTGATATACACACCTTATATAATATATATTAATTTAGAAGTAAAAAATGTTTATATAAAAATAAATGAAAACAAATACCCGCGCAGTTGCGCGGGTTGAGATCTAGTATATAATTAAACATTAAGTACAAGTAGAATACGAAATTTTTGTTGTCTAATTTTAGTTTTTTTTTAAATACTAAATTACAAACAAATGTTCTAATTTTTATTATAAAATTTTTATTCAGTTTTATGTCTAAAACTTAAATTTATAAAAATTTAAAATTAATTTGAAACATTATGAGATATAAATGTTTTAATGATTAAAACGATAAACAATAAAATATTTATGTGTAAGGACTAAAATACAATTAAAAATATGAAACTTCAAATTTAGAATTTTGAGTATTGAAACTTCAAATATGAAATTTCTCTTCTGAGAATTTCAAATTTGAAGTTATTTTCTTAGAGTAAAAAATTTATATTTGAAATTATAGAGTTCCTTTTTTCGAGATAGCTAGTTTTACCTCGTTAAGCCTATAGCTTTTGGGTTTATCGGGAAACATTGCTTTGAAAACCCTAGACTTATCCTCCAAATACTCATCGAACAACGCCTGTAGTTTCCCAAAAACATCAAACACATTTTTACACTGATGCATATAACATTATAGAGAATGAGACCTGAGGAGACTCATGCAACTGAACATCAGTAGAGATTTTGGATGAATATTTGGAGGGTTTTGCAGTTGACAACTGGCACTTGGCTCCCCACCGTAATGTTCTCATCTCTGCCGCCGCCATCGACCTGCGTCTTCCCAGCATTGTCGGACACGAAAAAACTGTTGAGCTTACAGCCATGTTACTAGTCTCTCTCTCTAAAGGTCTTCAAGATTGGATGATGTTTGATCTTTCCCACATGTTGGAAAAGATAAGGGGATATATCACTACAAGAAAAATAAGATTTTCTGACGGTCAAATCCGTCAAAAATCCGTTAGAAAAGACCATTTCTAACGAATTTCTGACGAAATTGACCGTCAATTCTATGTCGTCAGAAATATTTTTTCGGTTAGAAAATGGTTAGAAATTTCTGACCGTTTTCCAACGATGACAAAACCGTCAAATATTTCCAACGGAATATCCCATCAGAAATTTTCTAACCGAATTAACCGTCAGAAATTTCTAACGGATTAGCCCGTCAAAAAATATATATAATTAAAAAATTAT
>CAKOAT010113155.1:45414-64720 GCA_932364175.1 Eruca vesicaria subsp. sativa
TTATATCAAGTTTAGAATGATATATGTAATTTAGAATTTAGGGTTTGGATTATAAGGTTGAGTTGAAGGTATGCATAAGGTTTAATTTATAATATAATGTTTTTAAGAATATAAGTGTCAATTTAAAATTTGAGGTTAACAATAAAAATTTAAGGATTTAGATTATAAATGTAGTGTTTAATTTGGAGTTTAGAGTTTAAAATGTATAAATAGTTTTAAATTGTTTGAAAATCAAAAATAAAATTTCTGACCGCATAAATCCGTCGGAAATTTTTAACGGTACAGACCCGTCAGAAATTTCCAACGGCATAGATCCGTCAGAAATTTCCAACGGTATAGGCCCGTCAGAAATTTCCAACCGCATCGATCCGTTGGAAAATTTTGACGAAATTTTGACGGTGTGGTATTTCGTAAATCGGGTAGAAATTTCTGACGAGTTAACATTCCGTTGAAAAACTGTTAGAAATTTCTGACGGAATATAAAACGGTTAGAAATTTTTGACGATATTATATTTTGTTAGAAAGTCGTCAGAAATTTCTGACGGAATTAAATCGATCAGAAAAGCGTCAGTTATTTCCAACGGAAAAAAGACGGTCAGAAAAATTCGTCAGAATTCTCCCTTTTTCTTGTAGTGTATGTCTTTCGGCCTTGTATTTGGACGTGGTATACCAAGAGACTATCCAACTCAGCAACATTTTGACACGTAGGGCCCTCTTTGCTTTACTCCTTTAGTCACGTTTTTTAAGAAGACTTAATCTCTCTCTCTTTTTTTCCTCCTGTTCTCTGTTATGAAAACACTCTCTTTTTTTTTTCCTCCTGTTCTCTGTTATGAAAACACTCTCTCTTTTTTTGCTAAATCAGGCATTCGCCTACACGGCAAATTCAGCCTAAATAAAACAATTTTCTTATTGGATGCTACATTGTATACGCTATATCAACTGCGTTGCATTAAGTGTATTGTGTCAAATTGTTACGAGTGTTACATTATGCTATTGAGCTCTTAGAGCATCTCCAAAAATAAACTTTGTTTTGAAGTTTCACAAACTCTATATTTAAAGTTTCAAACTATTATTCTCCAAAAGAAGAACTTCAAAACTAACTTCAAAATTATTTGTATATTATATTATGGTCCTTATATTTGTCACAATTAATGAAAATCCATAAAACTTTCTTAAATAGCAAACACATATATAAAAATATTACAACAATATTAATTGATAAAAGTTTATATGAAAATATAAAACTAGAAATATAAATATATAATTAAATATTAAGAATTATGAGATGATTGAATTACGAATGAAAAATGAAAGCAAGAAAGTTAGCTTTAAAAGAAAGTACAACAAGCAGGGATAAAAATCATGAGATGATTAAATTACGAATGAAAATGAAATAAGAAAGTTAGCTTTAAAAGAAGTAAAAGAAGAAAATAAAATATTACTAAAAAACTTAGCTTCTATCGGTGATATTAATACTCGTGAGTACATTCGTTCTAAACAAGTAAGAATCATACGTAAAAGATGTCAAGAACAACAAGAACAACCATCTTCGGTTACAAAAAACTTGTTTGGATTTGAAGATTTTGGAGCTTCCGGGGGAGATTTACCAGATTATTAGTGTTGTTGTAATATTTAAATTTCTATAATAATTATGTTCTTATGTACCTTTCTAAAAAAATAATTTTAATTAAGTTTGTTTTATACTATTCTTGTTGTATACTTCTACTTTTAAAATAATATAAATTTTATTTTAATTTTTTTTATTTAATCTTCTGTGTAAAACTTAATTTATAGAAATAAATTTGAAGATTCGTGAGATATAATATTTTTAAAAGATTAAAATGATAAATAATAAAATATTTAAGAATCATAAATAAGATATGTAAATATAAGAAATTACAGATAAAAAGATGAAACTTCAAATTTGAAGTTTTGAAAAGTGAAACTTCAAATATGAAGTTATGAAGTTTCTTTTTGCAGAGCAGAAAACTCTATTTTTGAAAATTATAGAGTCTTTTGAAGATGCTCTTAGGCCTAAGAGCATCTCCAAAATGGAACTCTATTTTGAAGTTTCAAACTATTCTTCTCCAAAAGAAAAACTTCAAAACTAACTTCAAAATTATTTGTATATTACATTATGGTCCTTATATTTGTCACAATTAATGAAAATCCATAAAACTTTGAAAAATAGCAAACACATATATAAAAATATTACAACAATGTTAATTGGTAAAAGTTTACATGAAAATATAAAACTAGAAATAGAAATATATAATTAAATATTAAAAAGTATGAGATGATTGAATTACAAATGAAAAATGAAAGCAAGAAAGTTAGCTTTAAAAGAAAGTGCAACAAGCAGGGATAAAAATCATGAGATGACTGAATTACGAATGAAAAATGAAGCAAGAAAGTTAGCTTTAAAAAAGTAAAAAAGGAAAATAAAATATTGCTAAAAACCTTAGCTTCTATCGGTGATATTAATACTCGTGAGTACATACGTTCTGAATAAGAAAGAATCATACGTAAAAGACGTCAAGAACAACAAGAACAACCATTTTCGGTTACAAAAAACTTGTTTGGATTTGAAGATTTTGAAGCTTCTGGGGAAGATTTACCAGATTATTAGTGTTGTTGTAATATTTAAACTTCTATAATAATTATGTTTTCATGTACCTTTTTAAAAGAATAATTTTAATTAAGTTTGTTTTGTAATATTCTTGTTGTCTACTTCTACTTTTAAAATAATATAAATTTTATTTTAATTTTTTAATTAATCTTATGTGTAAAACTTAATTTATAGAAATAAATTTGAAGATTTGTGAGATATAATGTTTTTTAAAGATTAAAATGATAAATAAGAAAATATTTAAAAATTATAAATAAGATATGTAAATATAAGGACCAAATTACAAATAAAAAGATAAAACTTCAAATTTGAAGTTTTGAATGAAATTTCTTTTTGGAGAGCAAAAAAACTCTATATTTGAAGTTATAGAGAGTCTTTTAGATATGCTCTAAGTCCACAAATTTGATGTGCACTTAATTTTTAGAATGCTGAATACTCTCATATATCTTGTATTCATGTAATCCTGAAATAATTCAACCACCTCCAGTAATAAGATCCAGTGTTTACATTGTGTATTTTATACTAATTGATACAATTTTTTTTGCTTAATATAAACGTATACGTTAAACATGAACGCATAAATTACATTCAAACAGTTAAACCGTAAACCTTGAGATTAAAAATTAGTTGTGTGTTCTTTTTTCATTCTTAAACTTGTTATAATCAGCGAGCAAGCTCTCAATAACCTTATGCTTCATATTATCCACCAAACCATTTAAAACCTGTAGAAAGCAAAATAAAGATATAAGAAACTATATAACTTGGAATATAGAGCTTTGAATTCGCAAATTCATTTATTGCTAACCGCATTGGCAACGTTTCTCCTAACATCCTCTGGTACAAGCATGAGAACCGAAGGAATCACGAAGCTTATGTTCATCTCTAGTCGACCTTTGAGCCTTGTGTACCTTCCACCTCGGTCTGGGTACAATGCTCCGTGAACTCCAAGAGTGAAATCAGACGGTTCCATGACTCGGTCAAGCCCTTGAAGCTCCCATTTCATCTGAAAATAAACCGTTCAAAGGGAACAAAAGAGTCGGAAGGTGGCTTATATATGAACAACAAAAAAAGGGAACAAAAGATTGAGGTATTTATACACGTATCTGTTTAGTACTTCCTCCGTTCAACAACTTGGGAGTTCTAGATTTTTTCACAAAATTTAAGAATAAATTTACAATTCCAAAATAACTTTTGTACTAGCATAATTTCAAAAAAGGAACAATTTATTTCATGAGTATTGTCTTAACTAATATGATGAACAAAAAAGGTGAACGATTTAAATATAGTTTACATTAAATACATAAAAAAAAAACTTATTTATTGAACCCAAATAAAAATCTCAAAACTTGTATTTTTGTGGAAGGGAAAGAGTACCATGTTAAGCTCAAGGACCTTGGTTATGTCTAGAGGTACATCAGGTGGGTAATCCTGACCGTTGGATTTGCATCGAATCCGCATGTCCACCACCGGCCACGCAGTGAGGAAGAGAAATTTTATTGGCAACATTTGGATTCTCCATTCTTCCTGCACAAGTAAATCATGTCGTTCTTTTCGTTAGAGTAACCGACGAAATGCAAAATTCCATTTACATTAACGGAACAAGGTATATTACCTCGTTAAGCCTATAGCTTTTGGGTTTATCAGGAAACATTGCTTTGAAAACCCTAGACTTATCCTCCAAATACTCATCGAACAACGCCTGAAGTTTCCCAAAACGCATCAAACACCCACTGTTTTACAATGATGCATCTATATAAGACACCGAAAATGAGAGTAAGGATGAGACCTGAGGAGACTCGTGTAATTGAACATCGGTAGATATTTTTGATGAATATTTGGAGGGTTTTACGCGTGACAGCTGGCACTTCACTCCACACCGTATTGTTCTCATGTCCACCCCCACCAACCGGCGTCTTACGAGCATCTTCGGGCACGACAAAACCGTTGAGCTTACAGCCATGTTACCACTATTTCTCTCTCTCTCTCTCTCTCTCTCTCTCTCTCTCTCTCTCTCTCTCTCTCTCTATTTAGACCTTCAAGATTGGATGATCTTTGATCTTTCCCACTCTCTCTATATATATCTTCAGAGGAAAGATTGCGTCTTTGCTCTTCTCTTTAATACGCTTTGAGACTTTTGTTGAAAAACAGAGACAGAGAGTAACATTCTCACGGTACACATTTGGAAGATAGTGGATTTCGAGAATTATTTGTTGAAACATTATTTTTCAACTTCTATAGTAACCGGGTACATATTCGGTTTGGTTTAATTGTTTCAGGTTTTGGATTTTTTTTTTCTGGTTTTGTAAGAAATATAAGTCTGAACTAGCACTGAAATTAAGTCAATTTCAATTGGTTTGGTTTGGTTTAGCTAAGAGGTTACCCATTTATTTAGCCGTCTACGTGGTGATAATGTAAACCCTCGTCTGTCACGCAGTTGTTGATGAGATTGACACGAGAACATTGAACGTTGAGAAAAACCTGTACAATAACTTCTACCGCACGCAGAGTTTTGCAAAAAAAAAAAATTACTTGCTTTCGAAACCGACAAACTCAGACCGAAAACTTAAAAACCGGTTTACTTTTAATTATAAGATCTTAACTAACTTCTACTCTATTAAAATAGAGTCATTCTTTTTATCTACTGATACAAGTTGTCATTTAAATTTTGACCATTTCTAGAGTATTACAAATATGTAACACAAGCCATATAATTAATTAAACTGTATCTATTCTATTAAACTAGAGTCATTCTTTTTATCAACTGATACAAGTTATAATTTAAAGTTGGACTATTTCTAGAATGTTAAAAATAATACAAGTTATATAGTTGATTGAACCGCATTACTTAAATTAAACCGGCGGTTATTTACGGAATAGAGTTTTGGGCTTACTTTTGTTTTTATGACATTTAATTGTTTGGTTTTTGGGCTTAGTATTAAAGAAAAACTCCAAAAAACATTAAATAAACTTTTCACCTTAATAGATCAAAAATCAATTACTATTTTCTGGCTCAAAAATATTTAATATTTTCAACAAAACAAAATTATCTATTATTAATCACTTATTTAAATCATGTACTTTAAAACATGTTAATATTTTTTAGCCCAAAAATATTTAATATTTTCAACAAAAAAAATTATCTATTATTAATCACTTATTTAAATTATGTACTTTAAAACATGTTAATATTTTTTATTTAAAATAACAATCACTATATCTTGATAAATTTTAATGGTAACTTTTAAATAATTTATTGTTTTATTTTTCTTAAAAAATTTACATATTTAAAAAAATATAAAGCAAAACCAAAAACCAATCTAAAACCTAAAATCCAAAACCAAAAGCTGAAAACCCAGGTTATATTTTTTGTTCTTTTTTATTTAGAAAATAAACTATTTCAAAATTTTTAGAAAATTATTTTGTCATCTTTTCAGTTTTAAATTACAAGTTCGATTAATTGAGATTTTTTTGTTGGTAATATCCGTTCAAACTAATTCAGCGGGTCTAAAAATTAAAAACCTAAACCAAAAGCTGAAAATCAAAAATAGAAACTTAAAAACTAAAAAACCAAAAACCAAAATTTAAAACAAAATCTAAAAATAAAAACTGAAACTAAAAACTAATGAAAAACAACTATCACCACAAATTTTGGTAAACTAATTTTATACCAAAACATTCTTTAAATTAAGACAAAACTCAATTATATAAATTTTTAATCATAAAAAATTTCCGCGCTTTTCAAGCGCGGGTCAAAATCTAGTTGACTTTTAAATATGAGCAATAAGCAAAGAACTCTTGTTGTATGCACTCTTTAACTTTATAATCTTAATGTTTATACTAGGATACAATATACGCCTTGCGCATGTTAAATGTATGTAATTAAAATATAAAAAATTAATATTGATAAATTTAAATTTACATATGATTGTTTTTATATGTATTTAGAATCTTGGAATTTTTATATTATTTATCTATACATAAAATCATAAATAATTGTAATTAGAACTATAAACCAGAACTTAGAATTTAATGGATCTAGTTCATATATATTTTTATTTTTCAGTGTTCGATTAATGGAAAATAAACTGAGTGTCACAAAACTTAATTATTTTTTTTGACATCTACATAGTGTCACATGACTTAATTGATAGAACATTATCAAGTTCTTTAATAATTTCTTAAGAAACAGTTGGTAGAACTAGGATAAGGCACAAGATAAATTTATATAAAATTATTTTTAAAATATTATATGGAAATAAATCTATATTCTTGATTGAATTAATATTTTGATCTTTAAACAAAATTTTTAATTTTTTCGGTTCATTACATAATTTGTTTACTGATGAGCTGATCTCTTTTTTAAAAATGTTTTAGGTCAAAATATCACCTACCACACAGAGTCTAACGTTTAGGTAAAAGAATCTCGGATTTGTTTGGTTACAATGAAATTATGTCAGCTCGGTTTTAGATCATTATTTAGCAATTTAAAATTTAATTATATGAGAAGTTCACACGTTCACGTGTCAATCCTATATATCTTCAATATTTTTCTCTTTTTGTCTTTTCTCATTTTGATTACTGCTCGATATAAATATTGATTTTGAAGTTTATTCTCATTTCGTTTGTTTGTTTGGACTAAGATTTAGATAATTCTTAAGATTTAAAATAATTAAAGAGCATACTTAGGTTAAGATATGCACTTTTTTGCAGAATACGTATTTTATATTTATTATTTATTTTATGTTTTTCTGCTTATTATGAAATAATAAAATAATAAGTATATATATATTAAATAATTAAGAAATCAATTAGTATTATGTAATAATTGGCGTACGCATATAAGTTTAATGATCACTCTTGTTTATTTGCAATTAGGGTTACTAAATCAAAATAATCAATCTTATCTATCTTCTATGATATATGAATAAATTTAAATGATATTAACATAGATATATAACACACTTTTAATATGTATATTTATTAAAGAGTGAATGTGGTCAATATACGATAATAATGTGGAAATTAGGTAAATGCCTTACCGAATTTTTAATGGGCCCAATGTATACCTTTTCACTCGTGTAATTACAAAATACTCCTTCTCTCTGTTTCAGATACTCATTCTCTTTCTTCTATCTGTCGACTCTCTTTCTTCATATGCACCTCTTTTTAATTCAATTATTTCATCTAATTTTCAATTCTCAAATCTACAAAATTCTATGTTTCAATTCACAAAAATCAACAGTTCTATGTTTTAATTTAAAAATTATTGAAATTGTTAGTGAATAATTTATTGAAGAGAATGAGGAGAGGGAGAAAGAAAAGCAGGAGGATGGGAGAGGAGGGGGACGCGGCCGGAGACGGGGAGGAGGAGGACCAGAACGAGGGAGGGGAAGGGAGGGTGACGTGGAGGAGGGGGAGGGGGAAGGGGAGGAAGAGGAGGAGAAGGAGGAGGTAGGAGGGGGAGGGTAACGTGGAGGAAGGGGAGGGGGACGGGGAGGAAGAGGAGGAGGGGAGGAGGAGATTGGAAGAGGAAGACAAAGGAGGAGGGGAGGAGGAGATTGGAAGAGGAAGACAAAGGAGGAGGGGAGGAGGAGATTGGAAGAGGAAGACGAAGGAAGAGGGGAGAAGGGGTGAGGGAGGACGACGATGAAAAGAAGAGAGGAGAGAGAAAGATTAGGGGTAGTAATGGAATTTTTAAAAAAGAATAATAGCTATGGTATATACCTAATTTTGAGATTATTGGTGTATATGAGATGCAATATCTCTTTATTAAATGAGGTTTCTACTCATATGATTTTATGATTATTTGCATATTTGTATAAAAAAATTTACACCAACGACTTTTTTTAGTGTGAGATGTTTAGTAGTTTCAATAATTTATAATCATTTGAAAAAAAAAATGACATATTTTAAAATTAAAATATTAAATTCTCAATATATATTCAATGAAAATATCAAAATATTAGTATATATATGTATATATATATATATATATATATATATATTTCATATCGTTTAAATTAAATTATACATTGTATGAAAATACATAATAATATATTAACATAGTAAAAATTGTATCTTAATATAGAAAAAAATTAAACTTTGATCATAAAAGCTTATGTGAGACTTTTAGCAGTTTTAGTAATGTATACTCGTTTCAAAAAAATTTGAAATACAACATACACAAAAACATCTAAATTTTTATTAATGATTAATGTAATTGTGTAATTTATTTTAATAATAAATAAATAAAAAATGATAAAAATATACAAATTGTTATCAAGTGTTTATTGTTTAAAATAATTAATTACCATATATGTATTTTAATCACATTAAGTAATCCGTGGGCTTTATTTAAGAAAAGACTACGGAACAATAAATATTTGATATACAGTATGCGACCAACTATAGTCTGTGAAATATTATATTGCTACAGAGTATAATTTTTAGACTATAATTTATATAAGGTGTTCTAAAATCTATTTAATTTGAATTAGAAAGTATAGAGAGCTGGCACGTATGATACATTTATTATTTTTAACTATAACAAACTTAAGGTTACATCTTTTAATGTTTTTCAATTAATATATAGGGGTTATTTGTATTTAGAATATATAAAGTTTCAAAACTAATTTAATATAATTTATTTATTTGTCTAATAATATCTGGGTTTTTTTAAAAAACTATTTTAAATAAAAATAATATTATTTATAAAAAATTAAGTTAAATTTAAATTATAATTATGTTTAAATAAAATTATTTATTCATACAATATTGATATATATATATATATATATTTACATAAACACCTATTAAAATAAAAATTATTTATTCATATGGTTTTATAATTATTGTAACTTATTATAGAAAAAGATTTAGACTTTGATCACAATATTTTATAGGAGATTTTTAACAATTTTAGAAATTTATACTTGTTTTGAAATTTTCAAAATAGAACATATAAAAAATTGAAATTTTTATTATATGATTAGTGTAATTGTGTAGTTTATTTTCATAGTAAAAAATTAAACAAAATGATATAAAGTATACAGATTGTTAATAAATCTTTATAATATAAAATCATTAATAATCATATATATATTAAGTACATTAGGTAATTTCGTAAGTTTTATTTAAAGAAAAATATATAGGAATTTTAGTTTGATATGTTATTTAGTTTGATATACTTTATATAAGACCAACATATCTTGTTTTAAAACTATGCTTTATATAAATTGTTCTAGAATTTTTCAAAATAGAATTTAGAATGAATAGAAAACTGCCACATATGATAATTTTTTTAATTAATACAAACTTAAGATTATAACTTTTTATATGATCCTTATTGAGGATTGGCTAAGTAAATTAAGACAGTCAAAATCGTACATAGTTTATTACGTTGACTGTTGGATTGAGAAACTATACATGGTTGAGCATTGACATTAAAACTAGACTTTAGTAGATAACTTGTGTAATCTTCTCTCATTCTTAAACCTGTTATAATCAGCGAGCAAGCTACCATTAACCTTATGCTTCATATTCTCCACTAAACCGGTCAAAACCTGTAGATGGGTTAAAATCAGATAATGTGCAAAATCATAATTAAGAGTTAAAAGTATGTGTTACCGCATTGGCCAAGTTTCTCCTAACGTCTTCAGGTACTAATTCAAGAACAGGAGGAAGAACAAAGCTTATGTTCATCTCTAGCTGACCTCTGAGCCTTGTGTGCTTTCCTCTCCGGTCTGGGTACAATGCTCCTTTGACTCCCAAACTGAAGTCAGACGGTTCCATCACTCGGTCAAGCCCTTTAAGCTCCCATCTCGTCTGATGCAAAAGTTTTTGAATAATGGAAGATGAAGAAACAAAAGAGAAAGATAATTATTAGTAATTACCATGTTGAGCTCAACAACTTTGGTGATGTCTAAAGGTACGTCTGCCGGGTAATCCTGACCGTTGGATTTGCAACTCAAACGCATATCCACCACAGGCCACACAGTGAGGAAGAGGAAGTTTATTGGTAACATCTGAATCCTCCACTCTTCCTGCACAAAATTCAAATTCAAATTCAACCAAAGTAATCATATGTGTAGCAAAAGATAAAAGTAATGGGGCATTCCGAAAATTGAACTCGGGACCTCTCGCACCCTAAGCGAGAACCATACCACTAGACCAAATGCCCGTTTTGAACTACTTTTAAATATAATTAATCTTAGACATTGTATTAGTGGAAGTACCTCGTTGAGTTTACGGCTTCTGGGTTTATCTGGGAACATTGCTTCGAACACTCTCGACTTATCCTCCAAATAATCATCGAATAACACCTGAAAGTTCCCACAAAATCACAGCTAAAATTGGACCAAACACAGTTTAAACTGATTCGTGTTATAACTTATATATATATAGAGAGAGGGAGGAGACCTGAGGAGACTCGTGGAGAGGAATGTCCGTGGAGAGTCTTGTGGAATACGTAGCGGGTTTTATGGATGACACCTGACACTTCACTCTCCACCGTGTAATTGGTCTCAGCTCCGTCTTCATCGGCTGGTAGGTTCCGAACATAGCCGAAGATAAAATCGCCATTTCACCGAGTTCTCTCTCTCTTTAAGATTAGAACTTCAATATTTTGCACATCTCTCTGTTGAATCCGTGAGTAAAGATTGCGTTTTTGATTGGAGTTTTAGATTTCTACAGGGGTGTGTGTGTGTGTGAAGTTGCTTTTTGGTAGAGATTTTGGAGGGATAAGGAAAATCTGTCTTTCGGCATTCTATGTCGACGTGGCATATCAGGAGACTATCCACGTCATCACAATTTGGAATTTGTAGGGCCCTTTGTGATTTCCAAACTCCTTTCCCCTTCGCATTCCTGGATGGGAATGACACGAGAAACTCAAAAGCAAAATTAAAATAAAATAACTTGAAAGAAACCTCAGTCTAAGCTACATCTGGTTCTGATCTTACACGATCTGTCTTTAGCACTTGTTCCCGTTGATTACTGAGTCTAATTAAAATCACGTTTTGTGCAATCACAGTTCATTCCGATGATTCATTGATTCTCCTCAAGAGTAGAAACATCAACCATGTATAATCTTGACCTACTTCTCTCTTGGATCTTTTCCCCTGTTCTCTCTGTTACGGAAACTGTTAGATGAGGTCAGGAACCTCAAAAGCCTAACCGTTAACACACTTCTGGGCCTTCTTCATTTGCTAACTGGGCCTCCATTTATTGAATTTAAGTTTCAAGTCCCATCGACAATCTGTACGATGTGTAGGATACCCGGTTAGATCAGTCGGCAATCGGTACGATCAGATTGCTCAACCAATAATTAGCAAGCTACGTTGCACAGCTTACACGGATCGTAGTTGTCGCCATGTAAACTGCGGGATAACAGGGCCCACACATTATTAACTAGGAGTGTAGGACCAACAAATCATCACCACCAAAACGCAGCGTTTCCCCTTCGTCTCCGCGTTTAAAACCTTCTCTCCCTTCGTCATTTTTCCTTGTCAGATCCAAGAGAGAAACGAAGTAAAAAAAATCACATTAGATCTCGAAAACGATGCCGTACTACACGAGAGACGAGGATGAGGTCGATGATTTCGACGAGTTCGATCCAACGCCGTACAGTGGCGGTTACGACATCACGGTGATCTACGGGCGTCCGATCCCTCCTTGCGACGACACCTGCTACCCTCTCTCCTCCGCAGCCGATGAAGATTTCGAGTACGAGAGACCTGAATTCACCTCGTACCATGATCCTTCCGCCTACGCCGAAGAAGCTCTCCAGACCGAGTACAGCAGCTACTCCCGCCCCAAGCCCCGACCCGGATTTCGACCCGGTACAGCCGGAGGCGGTCACGTCCAAGGTGAAAGACCCGATCCGGGTTACGGATCCGGATACGGTGGTCAGACGGAGGCTGAGTACGGTAGGAGACCTGAATCGGGGTACGGTGGAGAGACGGAGACGGAGTATGGCCGGAGACCTGAGCAGAGTTACGGATCTGGTGGTTACGGTGGTAGATCGGAGGTTGAATCTGGATATGGAGGGAGATCGGAGAGTGAGACCGGGTACGGATCCGGGTATGAGAAGAAACCGAGCTTTGGTGAGGAGAGGAGTGAGTATGAGCGTAAGCCTAGCTATGGAAGGTCTGAGGAGCAAGAAGAAGGTTACAGGAAGCCTAGCTATGGGAGATCTGAGGAGCAGGTTGAGAGTTACATAAAGCCTAGCTATGGAAGATCTGAGGAAGAGGAGGGAAGTTACAGAAAGCCTAGCTATGGAAGGTCTGAGGAGGAGGAAGGAGGAGGCTACAGGAAGCCTAGCTATGGAAGATCTGAGGAAGAGGAAGAAGGAGGCTATAGGAAGCCTAGCTATGGAAGGTCTGAGGAGCAGGTAGAGAGTTACATAAAGCCAAGCTATGGAAGATCTGAGGAACAGGAGGAAGGGAGTTACAGGCAGCCTAGCTATGGCCGTCGCAATGATGATGATGAAGAGGGCAGGAACCGTTCTGGTGGTGATGAGGAAGGGAGCTATGGCCGCAAGAAATATGTAAGTTCAAGATATTAACATATTCTATCGGGAATTTGCATTTAGATTCTGTGGAAAATAAAGTTTGATTAGTCATTTTGCTATGATTTGTATCTTAGATTGTGTGGAAAATAAGTTTTGACTAGTTAATCATAGAATTCTTTTTGTTGATCATTACATAATAGAAGACTAATCTCAACATTGATATTAAAGATTGTAGTTTAAGTAAATGTCAACAGTTCTCTCTCTTTATTTCACGTCCCGAGTTGGGTTTGCCTTTCTGTTACCCATTCATTGGTTCAGTATTTGGTTTAACCTGGCAATCTTGTAGGGTATCACGATCATAGTACACAAAACATTCCTTTATTTGCATCAACCTTGTTTGAAACATAAGTTTTAGTTTGGTTTAATCCCGTTTTTGATCACAGTGTAGCCGTATAACTCTGTTTTCACATCCTGAAATGGATTTACTTAATTTAAACATGTCCCATTGTTGATCATAGTGTAGAGTAGTCTCCATGTTGAACAAAAGTGTTCGTCTTTGATTCCATATAACTCTGTTTTCACATCCTGATATGGATTAGCGTCAGTTGAAAGCTAAGTTCAGTGTTCGATTGGAAGTAGACATCATGTATGAGATTTTGAACATCTTATTTACAGAATATCTATCTCCATTATAGAGGCAGCATTGACTACACTTCTCCCTTAACTTTATTCATCTCTGTATCAAAATTTGTAGGGTGGCAATGACTCTGATGATGATGATGAGGAGAAGAAACAGCATCGTTACAAGCATCACCACCACCAGAGGCGTCGTGATGAAGACGATGACTAAAACCCTCTCTCAGTGCTGGGAGTCAAGTACTTCTTCTTAGCTTCATCTTACTAAATAAAAAAGCTAAGGCACTTATCTTTGGATTTTGTTTGTTGTGTTTGTTTGACTCTTTCGATACAGCAGAGTCTGTGTCTGATCTGTTGCTGGTTCATAATAAAAGACGACCTTGAATTGATATCGGGTCATCATCATGTAAACTGTTGCTACACTATTTTCGTTTCTGTGTTAAAAAATTTCCTATGATCGTGGCTTATATTGTTTTTTGCTTTATCGATATTATCAAGTCATTGCCGACAAGGAAAAATATTTGTGGTATTATAGCCGAATATTAGACATCTTTTTTCTATTTATAATAATTAAAAATAAACATAATCAGTTTTGGAGTAGGAATGGGTTAATCAGAAACCTATATATATACACATCTCTTTTGTTTCAACATCATAAATTTACAACCAACCAATTTTTAAAAGAAGCAATGTCGAGCGCTACAATTGTCGATGAACCTAACCCTCATAACCTGATATGGTGGTAAGATTCTACTGGATATATTATTATTTAACATAAAGATTTTGATTATAAACATTATACTGAAACGAATTTTCTGGTTGCTTGCAGGACGAACAGGCACTTATGGTACGATGTTGCGATGAACACCATCATTATAATCCTCATCACTGATGCTGTCTTACATATGACTCTAAGAGCCCACAAGATTCCCTTAGATGATAATATTGAGCAATCTGGAGCTGTATATATGCTCGCAGCTGCGTACGGGCTTGTCACCTATATTAATTTTGCGAGTTGGATGACTAAGGATGAAGAGTGGTTACTAGCAATTTACATCATGGGACGCATCGGTCATACATTAGGCTTCTGTATTTTCCTCTGCCTCCTCTATTCTATTTCTCACTTGGCTATGTACATTGCTCTACTTTGTTTCCTATGGTTGGTACCAGCCATGTTTGCACCGTGTTGTCCATGTCTATGGAGAGGAGAGCCAGCTTGGTGGAACTTTGTGCAGAAACCACAATCCACAGTAGCTATTGTTTAACTTTTAAGATTACACAATTTTTGATCTTTCAATTTTGGACTATTATTATTAATAGAAAATTTTAATTGCTAATCTTGTGTTTTAATTTGCTTATCACGTGAATCTCTCGTCAATTGTTCTTAACTTTCTCTCTTGCGATCGGTGAATTTTGCTTCTACTGTCCACCCATAAACCTCGTGTTGACATGTGTTTCGCGATCTAACAAGATGTTATTAGGGTTTACGGATTGTTTTAGACATCAATCATCAATCCTCTTTTGATGCCGCTGAAGAAAATTAGAGTTCCTAGTCTTGATTTGTTCCTGCTTACTGTAATTTGTGGTTAGTGATAATTTTATCTTTTGGTTCATCATCATCGTCTGTCGCATGCAGAGTATCAATCTACTAGGAAAAATGAGGGAGGTCCAAGAAAAGCTCATCTGCTGTTGCCCTTGATGCGATGGAGGGTATATTCATATCAACTCATTCTCCTCATAGCTCCCTTCCTCTTAGAATCGTAGACTAACAATGGACGGGTTAGAGATATCTGTAGTTTGTTCTTTAGATTTGTTTTATGAGTTACTACATGTCTGCTTCCCTTTGGTTTTACTGGCTTGTCATTACTAGTTGTAGATCATCACTGATTTGCAGAACAAAAGATGCAGAAGCTGTCTCAAATAAGGACATTAGTCCATTAAGTCCAACCTCCTTGTCAAATTAAGAGAGTTCAAGTCTGATCTCAACAATTTCAAAAGCGAGGTCAAGACACATCTTCAAAGACGGTATGTAAAGAGAACTCAGTAGTATCTGCTCAATATCATCTCTATCTTCGCTACTAAAACATCTTTTGGTTGATTATGACGTCTGAGGACAGGCTCCAGCTGATCTGAGGAGCAGGTTGAGAGCTATGGAAGATCTGAGGAAGTTACAAAAAGCCTAGCTATGGAACGTCTGAGGAGGAGAAAGAAGGAGGCTATACGAAGCATAGCTATGGAAGATCTGAGGAAGAGGAGGAAGGGAATTACAGGAGCCTAGTTATGGAAGGTCTGAGGAACAGGAGGAAGGGAGTTACAAGAAGCCTAGCTATGGCCGTCGCTATGATGATGATGATGATGATGATGATGATGATGATGATGAGGAGCGCAGGAACCGTTCTGGTTATGATGAGGAAGGGAGCTATGGCCGCAAGACATATGTAAGTTCGGGAAGTTAATATAAAGTTATTGTCAATTTGCATCTAGATTGTGTGGAAAAAAAGTTTGATTGGTTTATTCATAAAACCTGTTTTTGCTGATGATAACATAGTATGGTCTCAACATTGAAACTAAAGATAATACTTTTAGTGAATTAACATCCATTACGTGTCAACAGTTCTCTCTTTGTTTCACATGCCGAGTTGGGTTTGCTTGAATACAAAATCTGGTTCTGTTACCCCTTAACTTCATTGGTTCAGTATTTGATTTAACATGGACATCTTGTTGGGTATCACGATCATAGTACACAACTTAACATTTATTTGCATCTAGGTTGTCTGATAAATAAGTTTTGGTTTGGTTTAATCCCCTTGTTGATCACAGTGTGTCACTCTGTTTTCACATCCTGAAATGAATTTACTTAATTTGAAAGCTATGTTCTACAATCCCATAATAACGTTCCTGGTTCAGTGTTTGTTTGAATTTGGACATCTTGTTCGACTTTTGAAGATGTCCCATTGTTGATCATAGTGTAGAGTACTCTCCATGTTGAACTAAAGTCTTATGTCTTTTGATTTATGAACTAGCTATTGTTGGGGTCAAAATCGGTCACAATGGAATCAATTACCAAAAGTTTCCAAAGAAAATGTCAAAATCCATACGAAAAAACACTTTTTATGGAGATGCGAAATTACAAAAAACTCGTATCGAAATATGAAACAGTTAAAAAGACCTCGTACAATTTAAAAAGAGAAGAAGTACACATTAAAAGGATCATCCAATCCTCGAACAAGTGCTTCCGAATCAAAGATCAAACAATCGAAACACGGATAATCATAATGAGAAGTTTGATACGCAATGTCCAACTCGCCACCGGGCGAGTTAGACGGTGTGGTCCAACTTCCAAGGGGAGCCAAGGCAAGGAGCACAAAAATTCCTTTTAGACATTTAGAATTCTCTGCATTAGAAACCTTAGGCTTTATTCTTGACAAATTTGGTTTCTACGCCTGCCACTCAATTACTAGACGAACTCGCCCAGGCAGTTCGTTCTCTCGTCCAGATCCTTTAATTGAGCTACGTTCGTCTTGATTCTCGAAAGGGGTACATAGGTAGTCTTTCATAAGGTTCAGCCCGAAATTAATCAAAACATTTTTCGTATGTTTTTGTTTTTTTTTTGTTATCGAGCTGCGACTCAACTAGGTTTAAGCTTTAGGTTGCTAAAATTAGGTAACTCTATAACAACTCGTGCGGCCGAAGCATTTATATCTTTTGTAATGATCGCAACGCTCTTACGCATATTCGAAATAAGATCTACTATTTTCTATAAATTCGTTTTGTTATCTTTTAATATTTTCCGCATCTATCTGGTCACTTGTCGTTGATTCTCACAGAGATCCGTGGCCTCTGGAAAATTAGAGTTTTTCTAACTTTCTTAACTTATACGAAAATCGACGATGTGAATTTTGGTTCCTAGAGTTTGGCGCTAAAAGGAGAAGGGGGGGGGGTATGGATTACTCATGGCCACAAAACGTTTGATTGAAACGATGTCTGGATATATGAAAGACAATGTCGCAGCTCGCAAAAACGCTGGTAAAACAACTCCAGCATCGAGTACTCCTAGAGCCAACGCTTACGCAAATGCTGTAGTGCTTGACAAAACCGAAAACCTAGTCGCGAATTTCGCCACAGGAAGAGCACCAAAACAAACTCATTATTTCTCTATCTAAATAGAAAGGGTAAGGATAAAATCTATCAAACCCTGTAAAGTTCTTCTCATTATCGAGTTGGAGAAATCTTAGTGCGTAAGGGTTTGACCAAAAAACGTTTTCCAAATTTTTTTTGGAAAAATAAAATTTGCTCTCTCCAAAACTACGGAAAAAACCCTAGGTTACTCACGGAGAAAGAAGCATATCAAATCGGGTTCTCAACTCACTGTGTCGTACTTCTTCCAGATAACTTCCGTAAAAGTCTTCGTAGAAATAAAACTCGACTTTTCGAAGTCACGGAGAAAATTTAGATTACTCACGGAAATAGAAGAATGGCAAATCTGGTAGACAATCTCCTACGGCTGTACTTCATGTGAATAAATTTCTGAAAAACAAATTTGATTGCTGTAAAATCACGCGAAACCTAAAAACGGTTGACGAAGACTAAACAAAACAAAAAGGGAGATCGTGTCCCTCACTGCCAATGTTTTCAAGGCCGATCCGGGGCCGCGGTTGGACCGCCAAACCCTGTGATCCGGTAGGTAATCTAGTTTGGGTTTTACCAAATATCTGTTATTTAAAAACTCGCTAAAACCCGCTAAAAACCTGTAAACCTGGTAACCCGGCAACCGGTTGAATTACTGGTTGAACCAACAAATGAGTTTTATTTTTTTTCTTCAAATTTTAAGTTAGAATCTGTTTTTTATTCCTAATAAAAATTAGGTTATCACTTTTAGATTAGTTTTCTCTTAACTTACAGTTCTCCTACTGCCGACTCTGTAATTTCTTGAACATTCTTTTTTTTTTTGATTATTATGTTCATTGTTAATCTCACTCACAATCACAACCTTTGTAGTTTGTAGTGGATCAATAAATTTGAAGCATGTCCTATCATTTTGTGAATGACGATGTTTTGTCATTAATCAATTATGTCGCATGAAATTTTTATAACTTCGTCCTTTATCACTTTTACAGGCAATGGAAACTGAACCAGAGGAAAACTATCACTACAAGAAAACTCGTCCATTACTAGGGCATGTTTTCCTCGTTAGTTCCTAGTAAATGGCCTTTTACTAGGAACTTACGAGGAAACGCGTTTCGTCGAAACACGTTCATCGTAAAGCCTTTTTCCTCGTAAAGTCGTAGTAACCACTTTCCTCGTAATTTCTTAGTAACCATTTTCCTCGTAATTGCCTAGTAACCACTTTCCTCGTAATTTCCTAGTAACCACTTTCCTCGTAATTTCCTAGTAATGCTTTACTAGGAATTTACTTCGAAATGTTTTTCCACTTTCCTCGTAATTTCCTAGTAATGCTTTACTAGGAATTTACTTTGAAATATTTTTCCCTATTAAAAAAAATAATTAAAATAAATATAAATAATATATTTAAA
>CAKOAT010113155.1:65041-78747 GCA_932364175.1 Eruca vesicaria subsp. sativa
ACCCCAAACCACAACTTCCTTAACTTATAACCTCTTCTACAACCAAACTCCTAACCTCTTCTACACCTAAACCCCAAATTTTCAAAACTAAACAACCTAATATAAGTTCCCTAAACTAACCACCTAATCTAAATTCCCTAAACCCTAACCTTAAACCTAAACCCTAAACCTAAACCAACTTCCATAACTTATACCTATATATCTTCCTAAACCCCAAATCACAAATTTTTTAAAAAAAACTAAAAGAAGTATACAGTCATCGGAACGGTTTTTATCAACCCCACATAGCTTTCCTCGAACTATTTACCTGAAGAAAAGCCCCAAGCTATTTCTTTGAGGAAAAGCTATGAGGAGTTGATAAGAAACTATTATGTTGACTGTGAACTTCTTTCAGTTATGAATTGAGTATTTTGTATTTGTTTGGTGTGTTNAGAAATTTTCGAATCTGAGAATTTACTAAGAAATTGCTAGGAAAAGTAGGTACAAAATTTAAATTCGATATTTTCTATCTAGTTCCTCTTAATTTCGTAGTAACAAAACTCATTCCTCTTAATTTCGTAGTAAGCAATTACTAGGACTTTACGAGGAAACTGCTTTACTAGGAAATAGCTATGCCCGCGTTTTTTTCCTTGTAAAGTCCTAGTAATGTTACTACGACTTTACGAGGAAACTGTTTTCTCGTAAGTATACGAGAACCTTACGAGGAAACATGGTTTCCTCGTAAACTCGAAGTAAACTCGTAGTAATTTTACGAGGAATTATTTTCCTAGTAAAGTTTCCTAGTAAATGTTTAGTTTTCTTGTAGTGTATAATGAAATTGCTGCTGCTAACCGCTCAGTTCAAGAAAAAAAAGATTTTACATGGTCCTATGTGATTCAGTCAAAAGATTCAAGAGGAAAACAAGTTTTAGAATGTGGATTTTGTCACACAAAAAAATTAGGAGGTGGTATTAATCGGATGAAACACTATCTTGCTGGTATGAAAGGGGATACGGATGCATGTAGGAAGGTTGCAGCAGATGTGCGATTTAATATCTTGCAAACACTAAAAGAAATTGAGAACAAGAAGAGAAAACATATTCAGTTAGATGATTCTAACTTAGATGGTCCTGAAGTCCAATATGTGGATGTTGATGATGATGATGTCATAGTTGATAGTGGTCCAAGTCAAAAGAGAAAACAAGGTACCGACTTACACTCATATTTTAGAAGAGGTGTGCATGATCCCATTCAACCTACTATAAAGGCATGCATGAAAAGTGAAGAGAGAATTCATGACGTGGACATGTCAGTTCGTTTGTGGTTTTATGAATTTTTCCAGCCTATGATGAGTAAGGTAGCAACTATGGGTCATGGATATACAGGCCCTTCATATCATGTTTGGATTATTGCGTGATGCTAAATTGAAAGTTTCTTTGATTGTTGAGAAGTTCAGAATCACTTGGGCTACTTGATATCACTCAAATTACCCTAAGGAGTGAATTACTCTCATCAAAAGAGGTTCAATTGTAGTACTTAGGGATCGAATCCACAGAGACTCTAAAATTACACAACAGATTATTAAGTCTTCGAAATAAAGCTAGAAGATAAGGTTTTAAACAGTAATTTAAAAGGTAGCAAATAATTGCTTGATTGATTGGTTGATTTGCTAAGAAGGGAGAAGATAGTTAAACTTAGGTATTTCTCAGGTATGACATGCATGCAAGTTGTAAAGGATTTTTATTATTCATAGTTCTAGATTCAAACTTTTAAGGAGGTTTAAGGATTAACTCAACTGGACTTTGGGTTAGGACTATCGTCCGATAACCTGAAGGGACCATCGATCGATGTTTCTGTCAATACTATCGATCGATGCTAATACTGCTATATCGGTCGACACGGCTGTTGCTGCGTCGATCGATGTCGCATCCAGCGAGTGGTAGAAGTAAGTTTGAAAGGGGGATCTAGTCTTCATTAAATTAACTTTAGACTTAGGGGATTTGCCAAGCTATCGCTTGTCCAAATTGACCCTAATATCAGAGGTAAGGGTGATCAATCCTTGGCCTTAGCATTCACTGATAACTAGATTGAGAACTATATTTTAAACACCCTAATAATGGTTCTATTCAATGCATGAGTCAACCTTAATGAGAAACCTAAATATAACAAGAGAGACTACTCAAACATATTCATGAGAGACAAAGTCATGATGGTCTGAATAATACTTTAAGATAATAACAAAAAGAAACAAGAAGTAAAAAGGGAGTTCAAGATCTTCTCTGTAATTGTAGTTTCAGATCTCTCTCTCCATCAAACTCTTCTCAAGAGGTAGCTAGATGCTTCTCCTTATTAGGTTTAAAAGGTCTCCAAAATTGTCTACCTAAACTAGTACAAAACCCTCTTAATATAGCATTACAGGCGGCCATGGACTTAATGTGTAAATAATTAAAACTCTTGTGAAGCAATTAGGGCTTCTGATCTTCATTTAATTGCTTGGATGACTTATGTATCGATCGATGCATAACATCATTATCGATCGATACGGGTAATTATCTATCGGTCGATTACTCTCAACGTGCATCGGTCGATAGCTTAAACATCGTTTTTCTCATATCTTCATAAAGTCTCCATTTTAGCTCCAAAATGCATGTTTTACACCAGTGAGTACCTGGATATGTAAAAGCTCTAAAAAAACACTAAAAATATCCTTTTGTTTCCAAAAACATATATAAATCATGGCTGAAAATGGGTAAAATCCATGATATATCACTACTACTGGTTGTACTCTTATGGGAGATGGATGGAAAGAAACCAGACACAGACCACTAGTCAATTTTCTTGTTTATTGTCCCAAAGGAATTACATTTCTCAAGTCAGTTGATATATCTGATATCTATGCAAGTGCTAAGAATCTATGCAACTTGTTCGCTGATGTTGTTGGTATGATTGGTCCAGAGAATGTGGTTCATCTAGTGACTGATAGTGCGCCAAATTACAAAGCTGCGGGTAGGCTTCTTTCAGAAAAGTTTCCCACCATTGCTTGGTCTCCATGTGCGGCTCATTGCATCAATATGATTTTAAAAGATGTGGGAAAACTACCAATGGTTCTTGATTTGAAGAAACGCATGTCTAAGGTAACCATTTTTGTTTACAACCATAAGTAGCCATTAATTTTTTTTAGGAAAAGACTTGGTTGGGGAGAGATCATCCGTCCCGGAGAAACTAGTTTTGCTACAAGTTTCATCGCTTTATAAAGTCTACATCAACATAAAGATGATCTACAAGCTTTGGTTACAAGTATGCATCCAGAGTTTAAGAAGCTTTTAAAATCTTCTAAAACAAGGGAAGTGAAATCAATAGTCTTGGATGAGAGAGCGTGGAAAAACTGCTTGATAATTGTAAAGATTATGATGTATATGTTGTATAATATAAGGTGAGATATAAAGTATTTATTAATATATTTATATATGAGATAATTGTAAAGATTATGATGTATATGTTCTATAATAGAAGGTGAGATATAAAGTATTTATTAATATATTTATATATGACTTTGTGTTTGTAATAAAGAGAGAAAAGTAGATGTGAGAAGAGGACTAAAAAATGATCAGATTTTCATTCATCTATATGTCTTTAAATTAAGAGTACATCCCGTTATATAGAGACCACAAGTCGGCCAACTTCAGATATTTACTAAAATATTAAGTCAAATATTGACATGTGTATAGTGACACTAATCACTCATAATTGATGATAAGGGGACATGTCTACTTGTGATGAATAATCATATCTGTAACACTCCCCCTTGATTATTCATCTTAGATTACGTAGTGCCTCGTTAAAACTTTAGTCATGGAAAAATCCATTGGGCTAAAAACCATGAAAAAAAAAAAATAGTACACTGACGTGATTTTCCTCTGAACGTAATAGACATAGCTTTTTCTTCATAAGTCACGCAAATGTCGCATTCCGATACTGTAGACGTGTTTTCGAAACGTTGTAGAAACAAATCTGCGGGATTGTCGCATGACCGTATATACTCGATATCCACTTATTTATTTTCTCGAGCTGCCGTATATACGAGAAAAATCTTGGAGGTATATGCTTTGTTCTGTCGCTCTTGATATAACCTTCTTTAAGTTGAGCAACACACGCTGAATTGTCTTCGAATATTTTTGTCGTCTTTTTCTTATCAAATATTCCACTTGCTTCTTGTATGTGGTAACTCATTGATCTAAGCTACACACACATTCTCGACAGGCTTTGTGAAGCGCAATAGTTTCTGCATAATTCGAAGATGTTGCAACCAGAGTTTGCTTCTGCGAACGCCAAGAAATCACGGTCCCAGCAATTGTAAAAACATAGCCGGTTTGCGAGCGAGCCTTATGAGGATCTGATAAGTGTCCTGCATCTGCAAAACCAACCATACCAAACTCGGGTTTTCTAAAATACATTAACGCTAGGTCAACCGTACCTTGAAGGTAACAAAATATATGTTTGATTCCGTTCCAATGCCTATGAATAGGAGCCAAACTATATCTTGCAAGAAGATTAGTGGCAAAGGCAATATCAGGTTTGTTACAGTTCGATAGATACAACAACCCACCGATAGCACTCATGTAAGGTACTTCTGTACCTAACATCTTTTCGCTATCTTCACAGGGTCTAAAAGGATCTCTCTCAACATCGAGAGTCCTACCAACCTTTGGAGTACTCAAAGGAGTTGCTTTGTCCATACGAAAGCGTTTCAATAATCTTTTCGTATAATTTGATTGATGCACATATATACCTTCTCGGAGATGCTCAATCTGGACCCCAAGACAAAACTTTGTCTTTCCGAGATCTTTCATTTCGAATTCTTCTTTCATATGAGTTCGTGCATCATCAACCTCCACATGACGATTTCTTAATAAAAATGCATGGACATATCGCATTATTCACATATCCTCTTCTCAAAAGATATTCACTTAAGCGATTGTACCACATGTGTCCGGACTGCTTTAATCAGCAAAGTGATCGCTGTAATTTGACCGAACAAATCTCCCTGGATTTCTCTTTCAATGCCTCTGGCATTTTCAATCCTTCAAAGAGTTTCATGTATATATTATTATCCAATGATCCATACAAGTATGCAGTCACAACGTCCATAAGATGCATTTCAAGATTCTTTGACGCCATAAGGCTCATCAAAAATCTAAACATAATTGCATCCATTACCGGGGAATACGTTTCCTAAAAATCAATTCCCGGTCTTTGAGAAAAACCTTGGGCTACTAATCGGACTTTATATCGTGTTACTTCATTCTTTTCATTTACTTTTCTCACGAATACCCACTTATACCCAAAATGATTTATATTCTCAGACGTTATGACTATAGGTCCAAAGACATTTCTTTTATGTAGGGAGAGTAATTCAATTTCAATGGTCTTCTTCCACTTTTCCCAATCATGTCTTTTCATATATTCTAAAATGGACCTTGGGCATAGTTGATGGAAATCTCATACTTTTTTGGACACAGAAAATGAGAACATTCCATCAACATCTTTTATCTTATTTCTGATCCATAACTTTTCATCTTGGGCATAGTTGATGGAAATATCATACTTTTATGTTCCCTCCTCATCATATGGATCCTTATCTTTATTTGGTTCTTCTTGAACATTTTCGTCTATGCCTTCTTTCAGACATCTTTCACTATCAGGTTCTTCTAGAACCTTCTATTTTTGCTCAACCAATTTCTTTTTCTTACGGAGATTTTATCTTTAGAACCCACAGGTTCCCCCCCCCTCTTTAACTGAGCCCTAGGCTTATTCATTGTATCTCCATCAGTTTTTTTGAGAACAACAACTCTTGATGTAATGTTTTCAGTGGGTATATATGATTTTGTCACCCTTCTCGTATCTGTGAACGCATCTGGTAACTGGTTTTCCAAATTATGCACGTGCACAATTTTCTGAACTTCCAGCTCTCTTTGATTCGTAGGGGGATCAAGGTGTAACAACGATGGTGCACACCAAATAATCTCTTTAGGAATTTCTCTAATTCTTCCCCCTAACGTTGGAAATTCTTCCTCATTAAAATGGTAATTGGCAAATCGTGCCGTAAACATATCACCAGTTACTAGTTCCAGATATCTTATTATACTTGGTGACACATAACCCACATATACTCCCAATCTTTTCTGTGGACCCATTTTTGTTCTTTGTGGCGGAGCTATTGGAACATAGACCACACATCCAAAGACACGGAGATGGGATACATCTGACTCATGCCCAGACGCCAATTGTAATGGGGAGTATTTATGATATGCACTCGGTCTTAATCGAATCAGTGCATCCGCATGCAAAATAGCATGACCCCATACTGAAATTGGGAGCTTTGTCCTCAAGATCAACGGCCTTGCAATCAACTGCAACTGTTTTATTAATGACTCGGCCATGCCATTCTGCGTATGAACATGGGGCACTGGATGCTCTACATCAATCCCACTGACATACAATAATCATTAAAGGCTTGCGATGTAAATTCACCAGCATTATCAAGCCTTACTTTCTTAATGGCATATCCTGAGAACTGCGTTCTCACCCTTATTATTTGGGAAATGAACTTTGCGAAAGCCGTATTTCGTGTTGTCAAAAGAAACATTTGACCATCTACAGATGCGTCAATCAATACCATGAAATACTTAAACGGCCCGCACGGTGGGTGGATCGGCCCACATATATCACCATGTATTCTTTCTAAAAACATTGGTGATTTATTGCCTACTTTTGCTGGTGATGGGCGAGTTATAATTTTTCCTTGAGAACATGCTTTACATGTAAACTTGCCAGTTTGCAAAATTCTTCCGTTTTTCAATGGATGGCCATTTGAATTTTGCACTATTTTTCTCATCACGATTGAACCAGGATGTCCTAGCCTCTCATGCCAGATTTTAAATGTATCAGTAAACTTCATGTTTACCACAACATAGGACTCAGTCATGTGTATTCTTGTACAATATAGTCTAGAGGATAACATTTTTAACTCTTCCAATATATGTTTCCCCTCGGACTTAATGAAAAGAAATTCAATACCATCTTTAAACATAGTCTCAATATGGTATCCATTTCTTTGGATATCCTTGAAACTTAACAAGTTTCTATTAGACTCGGGGGAGTATAATGCATTACTTATTTTAAATATCGTCCCCCTTGGCATTGAAAATTTCACTCTTCTAGAGCCCATTATAATCTTTGTATTACCAGATATTGTACTTACGCTTCAAGCGTAATTTTTTATTTTGAGACTAAAGAAATATTTCTTATCTTTGATTATAGTGTGTGTCGTAGCACTATCTGCCAAACACATATCTCCATCCATAGTCTCAAAGTTGGGTACTCTTTCTGAAAACATGTATTATTAAACTTTTATCACATAACATAAGATATGCATTATTAAACAAGAAATATAACATATATCTTACAACAAAAGATATAGATACTATAATGCAGTAAACTTATATCACATCAATCTTATTTTACTCATCGATATTTTTTGGCTCAACCAGAAAAATTTGATACGTCGAGATGAGTATCATCATTTAAACCATGAAAGGATGATCCGGGTTCATCAGAGATGAAGTTTGTTTCACCTATTCTTTTTTCTTTTCCCTTTTGGGATTCTCTATACAGATCGGCTAAGTGTTTTGGCGTACGAAAACCACGTACCCAATGACCTTTCATGCCACATCTGTAGCAAACCTTTTTTGTTTGCCTTTTATAATCCCAACCGTCTTCATTATCGTGAAAATCTTCTTTCATCATACGACGGAGTCTTCTTCCACTTTATTTTCCACGACCATGATAACGGTTTCGACCGCGTCCACGACCTTGTTCTCTCCAATTATCATAACTGAATGATGCAACATTCGCTTCGGGGAATAGAGCAGATGCAGTGGGACGAGCATGATGGTTTAAAGTCACGAGTTGGTTATTCTGCTCCGCTACAAGGAGGACTTGCATCAACTCCGAGTAATGGGTATATCCATTCACCCGGTATTGTTGCTGTAGGACTATATTTCCAGGATGGAACGTGGAGAGAGTTTTCTCGATCATATCATAATCACTTATTTTCTCTCCACATAACATCATCCTAGATGTATTTCTGAACATAGTGGAATTAAACTCACTAACACTTTTATAGTCCTGGAACCGGAGATGGATCCACTCTTGTTTAGCTTTCGGTAAGATCACATATTTCTGGTGATTGAACATCTCTTTTAAAGAGTGCTAGAGGTCCAAAGGATCCTCTTTCGTAATATATTCATCTTTTAAACCATCATGTATGTGGTGTCGTAAAAATATCATGGATTTAGCCTATTTCTCATCCGACACCGTTTTCGTATTATCGATGGTTTCCAAAAGCCCGTTTCCTCTCAGGTGCATCTTTGCACCCACTGCCCAGGTCATATAATAAATATCCAGGGCATTTATTTTGAGCTTTGTCAAATTCGACATGATAATTGTATTCATAAAATAATAATATAAAATATAATAAAGACGAGAATTTAAATGCATAATTTAATTTGAGAAATTAAAAGCATAAAATAAAAGCAAAAATAAATTGCATAAATTTTAATTGCAGTATTTAAAGAACATAAATAAAACTGGAGGCTTAGCCTTCCAAATGATCCGAGGAGACATAGTCTACCATGTTGATCACTTTTATCAAGGTTTGATGAGACATAGTCTGCCATGTTAACCTTTTCTTTTCTTTTCTTTTTATTCAACGTCCGAATAGACTTAGTCTACCATTTTAAACCTTGTTCTTTTTATTCAAGATCCGAGGTGACATAGTCATCCATTTTGATCTTTTCTTTTTATTCACGGAGGTAAAGCCTACAACATGTTCGTCTGATCGTGAAGGCATAGCCTTTCTTAACAATCAGTCGGGGAAAGCAACGCCTGTCATCCCGAAAAATAAACGTTGAAGCCTAGAAGGCATAGCCTCTCACTCCAAAACAATAATAAAAATTATTGAAATACATAAATTAAACATTACCTCACCGGCATAACCTTGTTTGATATAGGATCAGAGTTTCGTGCTGATAACGTGTTGTATAATATAAGGTGAGATATAAAGTATTTATTAATATATTTATATATGACTTTGTGTTTGTAATAAACAGAGAAAAGTAGACGTGAGAAGAGGAATAAAACTGATCAGATTTTCATTCATCTACATGTCTTTAAATTAAGAGTACATTATAGAGACCACAAGTTGGTCAACTTCAGATATTTACTACAATATTAAGTCAAATATTGACATGTGTATAGTGACACTAATCACTCATAATTGATGATAAGGGGACATGTGTACTTGTGATGAATAATCATATCTGTAGTAGTATATATATAGTTTTCTTATATCTTTAATTGGTAATATATTATTATATATTAAAATTAATTAATTTATCAACCTGCATTGCTCAAGGTCGACCCAGTAACCTAGTGAACTGGTAAGTTACCGGTTCAGTGTTCAGGTCGGGTTTAAAAACATTGCTCATTGCTAAAACATTTTCTGAAGCCTAAGGTTTTGCAAAAAAAAAAAACTCAAGAATCGCTTATATGGTAACATATTCACCGAATTCTTAATATTTGCCTTCTAAGTTTATTTTGGAAAAACTACTCAAAACTCCTTCGGATTGATCCTACGGAGACGAGGAAATTTCCAATAAATTTTGACCGCGATACTTAAACTCATCATAGCCAAAGTTTCTGATACTTAAACCTCTAAAATAAATTTGCAGGGCGACCGCAAAACCATGAGTTTTCCGAAAATGGCTCTCATACATACAGCCAAAAATCGAAAACATCTTTAACGAACAAATCTCATAAAATTATGCTCCACAACTTCTCAAGAGATAAATTTTCGTAAAATAAAGCTTGGAAATGTTTTACGAAACAACTTTTGTAAAATTAAAACTCGACAATATTTTACAGAACATAATTCCTAAAGTAAAACAAGATCAAATGAAACAATCAACGAAAAAACAGAGGCTATAAGGGCTGGGACAAGACCAGTTCGCTCACTGCTCGACGAACTGAGAACCTCACCTGAATGACATCGCGTCTATTGCTCATTTTTTCAAATCGCCCACCTCGGCCTTCTTCGAGTCATCACCTACTTCTCCTCACTTTGTTTCAACGATTTCGTAAAGTTCCTTCAGTAGATAAAACGCAATCCGGTTTTACAAAATTCTACCATGTTGAGTCAAATACATCTAATCATAAATGTCTGATAGACTTTTCAACAATATACAAAGCATGCCTGGTCATTTTAGTAAAACTAGTAATACGAAGAAACAAGAACATAAACTTTGATGTTGAAATCCATTCCTCACTCCGATCTTCTTGTCGGTATATCGTCAAAAACCAATTCATACAAAAATAAGTAAGAAAACATGAGGAGAAGAAGAATGAAGAGGAGGCAAGCCCGAATCATTGATGAAACTAAGGTATGTCCGATTTAGAAAATTTTATCAGAGTTTTAAATATTCGTAGGAAAAGAATGAAAACGTCTTGGAAACTGCTGTAAACTTTAGGGAACTTAGAATCTAGGTGGATAGTCTAGCAAGCTAAGTCTTAGGCGATTTTTCCAATCTCGATCTATTGTTCTTTACATGTTCAGGCAGAACTCAAAAAGCGATCCAATCTCTCGTACATCCGAGAAACAATCGCCACTCATTCGAGTGTACTCATCTCGCTTCCTAAAGAAAGAACTAGTGATATGAACGTCATCTTAAAACTGACTCTTCATAGAAATTTTCTCAAAACCGACATATCCTAAGTTATCAAACCGAAAACCACCAAATAACAATCCCAACGTCGTCGTTAAATTGATTCAGATTCTCAATCATCCCAATATCCTGGAAAGAGAAAACGTACACAATCGTTCAAAACATCGATTCAGCCATTTTCTTTGGTAAAAAAGGAGGGAATTGGTAAGTACACTATACTTGTATATTCCCCCATAATTCAAAAACATTTTTCCTCACATCAAAAAAAACATTTTCGACAAGAAAACTCTCACAGAAGTAGGCGGAAAAATACTCAGACAATTTGATGCCTCATCAAAATCATCCCAAAGCAAACAATAATCGAAGATTCTTCTAACGCTAGGAACGGATCCAAACCATCTTGGAAGTAATCGGAAAGACTATACAGAATCTCTCGTCGCAATCATGCGTTTAGAAAACCTACCTAACATCGGACTGAAATTCGATGATTAGACAAAGTCTTGAAAAATTTTTCCGACTTAATAAAATGATTTTTCTGTAAGAGTAAAAAAAATAATACGAGAAATATTCGAGAATCAACGCATTGCCCTCAGTTTTCGTTGAATCAAGTGAGTCATGGAAAAGCATCAGAAGACATTTGCAACAAAGCAAAATCAAGGACACAAGTAGCTGCGAGTACAACAAAGGGAACACGTCCTCCCCGCTCGTCGACTAAATATATCGCTGGTTAACTGATTCATTCCATTCAAGAAACCTACGAAAATGTTTCGTGACTAGATCCCGGTGAAATGACCTTTGGTAAAACTCCATGAGTGACTCCAAGAAACTATCACCGAAGACTCAAAAACAAAGCGGAAACGTTTCTCAACAAATTTGCGGAAACATCGTTACTTTGACATCTCCATACGTTTCGCCGATTTACTGAATCCATAAAACCAGGCCCATTACTTACCGCCCATTACTTACGCAAAAAATCCTCCGTATAATCAGATCAAGTCATACGAAGCAACTTTCAAAAGTGAACGTAACAGGCATTACAAAACAGTATTTTTTTTATAGGAAAAACGAAGCTGTATGATCCGACATTGGACGACCAGTCTAAAATTTCCTCGCACCACGATCTGACCAATCTAATCATTTAGCCCTGCAGATCACTGACTTCTGCCTTTCATTTCCCTCAGATATCTCCGAGCAGGAAATAACCCTGCAGCTGACTCTGCACGGGTTCTGCGTCGAGCCTCCTAGGCCTCGTCTCCCTCGAATAAAAAGGAAACAATTTTCATACGATTAAAAGAAACATTATACGAAAAGTTCGTCGCATAAGTGAAACCCATAGTGGGAAATTATTTTCTACAACCATGGGAGGTCTTAAAACAGAAAATTCCGGCTTACTCGGCCTGTCAATCTCAACGAACACCCTTTCGCCCTTGGCCAACTAGGCCATCCCGTAGAGCCTGAACCAGAATTTGGCATCCCTTTTAGGACAATCTTAAACTAACATGACCTTAATGTTAAACACAAAAGTGCCATGGTCTAATCTTTGACAAGCAACGTCCTCGGCTGTGCGACTGATCACATCCTTCATGCATGGCCGAAACATTTGAGCAACCACCACTCCATCACTTAACGGCTAAATGACAATCTCTGATTTGTCTAAAAATGCTATGTGACTATTAAGCAGATAATTATCGTATAACCCATAGTCGAAACTCATATGATAAATTCTTCGTAACAAGGCTCAGTCCTACCAACCAAATGGTTAACGGAAAACTTAAACTTGTAGACAATCGACCAAGTTTTACACACTCCACTGTTCACTTTAAGCCCGCAACGTTTTACCTATAAAGCGTGGCATGTAAATAAAAACTTGTAACAAAGCTCCTGCAGCTATACAAATCATCCATAAAGATACACGAAATGAATCCCGGAAGGCGAGCACTTCATAAAGCACCGTGAAGGATGACGCCTCTTCCCAAGGACAAACTTACATGACCCCTCGATCCTAATTCCTCGATCGCAAACAAAAAATCAGCGTCCAAACAGGAACAGCATTTTAGGCTGCGAATATCCGTAGACAAAACAAAATGTTTCTCTGACGCGTTGTTAAGGCTAAACCCTTGCATCACCATATGAAATATCTTCAAGCCCGTAGGCGTTTCAAGCAAAAAATGCAGCATACGAAATAAAAACCAATTGTCTGCATTGCGAGACATCGCAGACACCTGAAGAACCGTTTCTCAACAAAACTACCTTCCTCGATAAAAACACCTTGTTGGAAGACCAAAAATTCATACAATTAAGCCGATAACCTATCACAAACTTTAAATCGGTACGTAATCAAGCTAAAATCGTAACGGGTAACTGAAAAGCCGATTCGTCATCGCAAAACCTTAAAAATAAGAGTAAATATATGTCTTGCCCTAAACCCAGCACATTGGTCTTTAACATCTCTAGGCATAATATCACACACCCTGATACGAGAGCCCAAACTCTATCTCTTGGCTAATATTCAAACGTCTTCAGAAATCCCGCATGTTTACGCACTATGGAAAAATCTCGAAACTGACCACGAATGTAGCAGCAATTCACCCAGAGTTAGTCTATGAGATGACAACTCATATTCTTTCCTTTACATTCATACAAATACAAAATGCTCTAAAAACATGAAACACAATTTAAAACGCAGCCGCAAAACGGCAGAGACTCAAAGCCACACACGGCCAGTCCAAAAATATAAATACAGTCATACTTTGCCAAAGAAAACAGCCTACGAGGCTAATCTAGAGGCCAATAAAGATCCCATACAAAATGCCACTGGTGGAATTGGCTCGTCGACACAAGGGTGTAGTAAGGAGAAGTCTGCTCCTCTGAAATCTATGATTGGTAGAGGCAGTAGTAAGCGACTGAGTCAGTCACAAAAGAAGTAGGTTACACCTACTCAGTCGCA
>CAKOAT010113155.1:78847-102536 GCA_932364175.1 Eruca vesicaria subsp. sativa
GAAGAAGAAGAAGAAGAAGAAGAAGAAGAAGAAGAAGAAGAAGAAGAAGAAGAAGAAGAAGAAGAAGAAGAAGAAGAAGAAGAAGAAGAAGAAGAAGAAGAAGAAGAAGAAGAAGAAGAAGAAGAAGAAGAAGAAGAAGAAGAAGAAGAAGAAGAAGAAGAAGAAGAAGAAGAAGAAGAAGAAGAAGAAGAAGAAGAAACACGGTGAGATCAGATCTGAATAAATTATATGAAAGTAAGATCAGATCTGAATAAATTATATGAAAGTAAGATAGACGCACTGAAGAGAGAATTAGAGACTCTTGTCCTGACAGCACATTACATTGATCGGAATTGAAAGTTGAACAACAAGATCCTGACGTTTTGTGCTCTACCACCACCACATGATGGTATGAAAATTTCGGTTCGGCTCCTTGATTCACTAAAAGAGTGGGGAGTTGATAAGAAGATATTCTCAGTCACCTTAGATAATGCTACAAGTAATGACTCGATGCAAGATATTGTGAAATCACAGCTCACTGATGATTTGTTGTGTGGAGGTGAGTTTTTCCATGTCAGATAGGCAGCTCACATACTTAACCTCATAGTACAAGATGGGTTGAAGGTTATTGGATGCGCTTTGCACAAAGTAAGAGAGAGTATTAAGTATGTTTTAGGATCAGAAACGCGTGAAACATTGTTCCAAAGATGTGTGGATGCTACGGGTGCAGTAGAAGATGGGTGGCTAATATTGGACGTGCCAACGAGATGGAATTCGACTTACTATATGCTTGACAGAGCCATCAAGTACCATAAAACATTTGTCCATTTGGAGATATTTGATAAGAAGAATTATAAAACGGCACCCACAGCTGAGGAATGGACTAGAGCAGCCAATATCTACGAGTTTTTGGGTCCCTTTGTTGTGATCACAAAGTTGATGTCGGGTTCGAATTACCCGACTGCCAACTTTTACTTTTATCAAGTTTGGCTGATCCATGATTGGATTCAATGAAATGAGGAAAGCGGAGATGATGCTTTCAAATTCATGGTGCCACTGATGAAAGAGAAGTTCAACAAATATTGGGATGAAGTCAGTTGTGTTTTTTCTATGGCAGCAGTCCTCGATCCACGATTTAAGCTTTCGATTGTCGAATGTTGTTTAGGAAAGCTTTACATGAGTACACATGATGAAAAGTTGAAGAACTTGCGAGAGAAGTTTGAAACTCTTTTTGAGACATACGACAAAAAGTCAAAGAATAACTCACCTACCAATGAGCCTCGTGAGACTTTTCCACAAAAAAAGCCTCTGAGGCAGGGTCTAGAGGACTGTTTGGGAACTACTCGGTGAGTGTTTTTTTTTTTGAATTTACCTGCTGTTTTTTTTTAATCTATCTGGTATTTTTTTATAAAAAAATATTCATAAAATTTCTTTGTATTTCGCAAAGTCAGAGGCATTGTATGTTGAAAGACACCTCTAGAAGTCTATCATGAAGAACCACCTTTGGACATTACTAATTTCGAGAACTTGGACATCCTCGATTGGTGGAAAGATAATGCACATCGGTTTGGTGATTTGGCTGCAATGGCATGTGATCTGCTAAGTATTCCAATTACTACGGAGGCTTCGAAGTCCTCCTTTAGTATTGAATCGCAAAGTTCTGAATAAATATAGGAGCCGTCTACTCCCCAAAAATGTGAAAGCTCTGATATGCACTAAGAGTTAGATCAAGAGATATGAATCTTATGCACATGGTATATAACTCACATTATAACTTATTTTCAACTACCATTATCTTGTATCCTAAATAAATGACATCTTTTTCATTTACAGATAGAAGAAATCGATGGTGATGGTGAAGAAGGAAAGTTACCATCATTTGAGTCTATTGTCAATGGGGAAGGTGAAGATGATCAAGTTTGATTTAGTGTTTAGCTTTAGTTGGATTTGGTGTTTTGCTATAGTTAGATTTGGTGTTTTGCTATATTACAATTACACTTTTTTATTTAAGATGCTTGAATACTATGATTTGGAGTTTTTATAATATGTAATTTGTTTCCGACTTAATCATCTCATCTTATACATGCATTTATAATTTCGATTTACAAAATTGACTTCAAGAACTTTTATGAAATGGACTAAAAGAATAATATATAGTGATTTTGAAGAATTTGGATAGTAGATGCTTCATGTTTATTAATTGTATGAACTTGGTTGTGTAGGGGAGCAGCTTGCAGCATCAGGAAGTGTTCTGAAGCGGCCTGCAGAGTCAAGCATGGTCAAATACACTGCATTGACGTATATCCCGCGAGACAGCTGTGCATTTGGCGGTACGGGCTTGGGACGACCTTTTGGAGACCGCAGTCCGCTCAGGCCTGGCCAGTCGTGACCCGCAAGAAGATGAGCCCGATGCGGTACGGGGCAGGACAAGAAGGATCAACTTGTTTGACCTCACTAATCATAAATTAACAACCAAAAATTTCTAAAAGATGCAATGTCAAGTAATACAATCATTGATGATCAGAATTATATTATTATGTAACATAATATTTTGAACATAATTGTTTTGTTTTTAAAAAATGATCAGAATTTTGGAATATTATTTTTCTTTTTACAACACTTCATTTTGACTAATATTATTACTGGTTTTTTACCAGAAAATAAATTCTAATAGAATTTATTTTATGATATTTTAAATCATCACAATTATAATACATTTGTTTGTAAAAAAATATTTGAAAGTAATTCCCAAAAAAGTAACTGCCTTTGTTTTATCTTTTTGTATTCTAAAATTATAAACTGAGTTTAAAAATATTTGTATCAAACAATGTTGAATAAGAGAATAGTTCAATGTTGTATTCTTTTGATATCACAAGCACATTATATTACTCTAGAGGTAGTGTGAGAATTCAGATAAAAATACAACAAGCAATATATATCAGTTTCTGTGAAAATCTTTGCATTATGTGTTTTGATATTGATATGGAGTCTCTAGATTTGTTTGGGAACCTTAGTTAAATGGCGGCTATGTACAAGTTTATGACATTTTCAATTTGATTTGAGTTTTTAAGTTGTTAATCGTGTATGTTCTTATTTGATTGTTATACAGTTAGTCATCAATTCTGATCTAGATAGGTAAAAATGACATGTTTGCAGTTTGGTAAAAAACACAATGTTGTAATTTTGGCTGGAAATAATTTTGTGACATAAAAACAACTATTTTGTATGTGAAGATATAAAAATTGAATCAATAATATGATTATATAGTTAGGTCTCGGCATGGATAAAATGATGTGTATTTTTTTATGTTACTTAATTACATTTTTTGAGCAATGTTAATGTAGGATTTGAATCTGATCACATAGCATTAAACAAAAAAATAACATAAATACTCAATATTGTACTTTAGATTTAATACAAACCACTTATTAGCGACCATACAAGATCAATTATTTAATCTAGATATAGGAAATAAATTTAAGCCAACACTTTTTGCCAAACACATATGCTATACTTCCGATAACTATTAAAATAGAAATTTCAAGTGTAAACCATCGTGGCCAGCTGTTGTGACCGGTGGTTTCATGTTTAGCTGGTGGTTTATCCAATGTTGAGTCTTCTCCTTGATTTGTCAGCTTGTTCTTCAATTGGTTTGTGGAGTTGTGCTAAATTTAAATATGACACCACAAACCAATGTTGTTGAGTATGAGATATACAATATAAAAAAGTGTCTATAAACCGAATGTAACCATGTGAATCAAGTCCTCCAGGTGGACTTTAGAATCAAGTCTCTATTGTTAGGCCACCAATGACCAACACAAACTTGGTAAGTTCTTCTCGCTCTTAATAAAGAGTCTCCAACGGATCCTACAACAAAGTGTGCATAAACAGTGCATAATCAAATAATATCTATGTAAGAAGTAAAAGTCATACATTCACAAGTTTATAATTGACAGCATCGTTTAACTTGAAAATTTCATCCTTAAGTTGAGAAATTCCAGTTGTAATACTTTATTTTGACTTCACCATCCTTTGCGGTTCTAGCCACAACACCAACCAATGTAAGATCATCTTCATTAGTTGTTGAACTTGGAGTAATAATTGGACAAGCCTCTTCACCAACAGCTGAACTTGGAGAAACAAATTTGGTTCAGCATTATCATCAACCACAAGTTTAACATATTCATTAGTTTTATTAGCAAAATCACTTCCCCAAAAATCTCATGTTGACTTGAATGAACTCTCTCTAAATTTCGTTCTTCATCAGTGGTCATGGGTTTGAGGCAACATCCAAATGGAGCAAGAGCTTCACCACCGATTTGACCATGTAGCTTGAGGAGTTAGAGGAGATTTGGATGTTGTGGTTTGCTCTGAAACAATATTCTCGTTGTCCTCCTTAGTCTCTCCCTTAACTTTAGATTTAGAGTCGCCTTCAATCTCATTTCTTGGTTTATTAGTGGAGTCAATGTTTTTCTCATTCTTAGGCATCTCTTTGTTAGTATACATATTGACAACTTTCCTCAGAAAAATTAAACTAAACGTTTAAGTTTCTAATCAAATCAATCTATCAACTATTCAACAAAACTTGATTTTGTTTTATGAAACTCATTAAATTTTTACACACTTCAATCACATATGTATACTTAAATGCAAGGACTTTCTCTTGTTTTGAATAACTATACATATTTATTCATGTCTCATCTCTACATTGTCATTGTTACCGTAACCTTCTTTCCAGTGACCCGAAAGGAAAGTTTCTAAGTTCGTAAAATCAGTCACAATAAAACAGTTCATCAACTTATCAACACATCCACCATAAAACTAAAGTTTTAAGCTTCTAATCAAATCAGTCTATCAACTATTCAACAAAACTTGATTTTCTTTTATCAACTATTCAATCTCTACATTGTTATTGTTACCGTAACCTTCTTTCCAGTGACCCGAAAGGAAATTTTCTAAGTTCGTAAAATCAGTCACAATAAAACAGTTCATCAACTTATCAACACATCCACCATAAAACTAAAGTTTTAAGCTTCTAATCAAATCAGTCTATCAACTATTCAACAAAACTTGATTTTCTTTTATGAACCCACTAAACGTTTTTACACACTTCAATCACAGATATATACTTAAATGCAAGGACTTTCTCTTATTTTGAATAACTATACATATTTACTCATGTCTTATCTCTATATGGTCATTACTACCGTAACCTTCTTTCCAATTACCAGGAATAAAAGCTTCTAAGTTTGTAAAGCCAGTCACAATGAAACAGTTCATCAACTTATCAACACATCCACCATAATACTAAAGGTTTAAGTTTATAATCAAATCAATCTATTAACATTCAACAAAACTTGATTTTGTTTTATGAAACCCACTAAAAGTTTTTACACACTTCAATCACAGATGTATACTTAAATGCAAGGACTTTCTGTTGTTTTGAATAACTATACATATTTACTCAAATCTCATCTCTACGTTTTCAATACTACCGTAACCTTCTTTCCAATGACCTGAAAGGAAAGTTTCTACATTCGTAAAGCCAATCTCAATGAAACAGTTCATAAACTTATCAACATATATTCTATGTTCCAGATAAAAGAAGCAAACCTACATTAAAAGAAGAAAGGGTACTAAGGATGATGTTTTGTTATTAAATTAAAATTTCAAAATATTATATTATTTTTGATTTTTACAACATAATTTTTTTTTGTATTGAATTTTATAAAGTTATGCAGCATCTATGATTTTATATTAATTTGGAATATTATTATACTGCATTTGGAATGTTTATTTTAAAAATTTTATATTTGGTCGATAGAAATTTGAAAATTACAGAACTATTTTAAAATTTGGATGATTATATAAATTTGATTTTTCTCGGTACAAAGTTAATTCATTATTTTATAAAAAAACAAAGTATTTGAATTTTTGGTAATATTTTTAATGCTTTTGGACATATTTTGTTATAATTAAAATAACAATAAACTTATAATAATTTTTTTGCTTTTTTATAATAAAAATTTAATTAGAATTAATTTAAAATATATTCTATTACTAATTATGAAGTTACTTAATGCATTGTTTTAAGAACATACCTAAAACTTTAATAGTATATTGTTAGTTTTTTTCTGTACATATTTTTTATAACTATATATAAAGTTAAATTTATAATTAATTGATTTATTATTAATATCTTTATGGATTATTAAGATTTTTAAAAATAATATATAATTCATTGATTAATGTAAATAATCAAATATGATAAAACTAATATGACTTGTTAATAGTAGATAAAAATATTATTCTATTTTAGTAGAATAGATAAATTTGATATAATGAGAATTTCAGGTTTATGCATAAATGTAACAAAATCGACAGTTTTTGATGCAGGGGTTAACAAGCAAGTGATTCAAGAGAAAGCGATTTATTCTGGTTTTACTATATCTGAGCTCCCTGTCAAGTATCTTGGCTTTCCGTTGACAACAAAGACCATGACGAAGAATGATTATGCTCCTCTGCTGGATAAGATTAAGGCTCGTTTTCATAGTTGGGCCAGTAAATCTCTATCTTATGTTGGTCGACTGATGCTCATAAATTCGGTCATTGCTAGTATAAATAACTTTTGGTGCTCCGCTTTTTGCTTACCCAAATCGTGTATGGATGATATTGATAGCATATGTTCAGCTTTTCTTTGGAGTGGCTCTCCAAATGACACATCCAAAGCAAAGGTGGCTTGTAAGGAGGTATGTACTCCTATGCAAGAAGGAGGGCTGGGAATCAAAAACATAAGCGACGTAACCACAGTACTATGCGCCTTAAAACTTATTTGGAGGTTGTTTAGTGAAGCTCACTCTCTTTGGGTAGACTGGATGAAACAATACATACTACGTAATGACTTTTTCTGGAGATCAGCTTTGATCAGTGAAGTAACAAATGATGCAGGTGACTAGAAATTCTGACGGTGTCAAGACAGACAGATGCGAGAGCTTATTAATATGATACAAAATTATCAGATGGAGAAGCACATGCACTCTATTGATGTTTTCATATGGAAAAAGAATGAGACTGAATATTGCAAGACTTTTATTGCTGGAGAGACCTGGTAGAGGATCTGAACTCATGGAACTGTCAAAGACTAGAGTAAAGTTGTGTGGTTCAAGCTGGGAGTTCCGAGTTTTGCTTTTATTACCTGGCTGGCGCTAAGGAATAGACTATCCACTGGGGAGAGGATGCGGGATTGGGGCCAAACACAAGGCTGTGTCTTTTGTGGTGAGCCAAACGAGACAAGGGATCACTTGTTTTTTTGTGTGTCCCTATACATACACGCTTTGAATTGAAGTTGTAGGCACTCTGTTGGGGATACCTCCTGATCCTGACTGGGACAGTACCATCGATCACCTTAGTAATCATAGATTTGGGTATCTTGAATACCATCTTGTGAGACTGGTCTTTCAAGCTACAATTTATATAATATGGAGAGAAATGAATGATAGGAGACACCTAAAGAAGGCAAGACAGCCAAGCCAATTGGCTAATATCGTGGACAAAACAATGAGGAATAGGCTCACGGCTACATGCTATACGAAAAAGCCGTAAGGGGTCTTATGCAAGTCTGGTTTCGGCATCATTCATAAGTTTCTCAGAGACTATAGAGCATAGAGCATATGTTTTAGTGTTCTCAGTTTCAGTTTGTACATAACCATTCTTTAGCTGATGATTAATAAATTTAACATTTTATCAAAAAATAAATAAATTTGATATAATGAGTAAACTGTTTTGGACAGGTATGACCGGGAAACAAAACAAATCGAGTAACAATCCGGAAATTTACCACTAACCGGAACCGGTTCAATCGTGAATTGACTCGAATCCCATTATGTGGCGCATCGTGAAAGAGAGAGCCAGCAACTGTTCAAAATCTCAAATAAGAGATCAAATGCAATCAATCATGGACACCATTTCTTCCTAATCATCCGTTTGAATTTCTCTATCTTCTCACCTCACCTCACCATGGGTGCTTCATCCTCTACAGATAACAAAGAGCAATCGGAGAAGCGAGAAATCGAAAGCCTTGCTGCTTCCACCGGTGCTCTTCCTCTCCTTCAACGATCTTTCTCAAACCTCGCCGATTCTCAGACCAACACAGTTTCGTTCCAATCCTTCAAGGTAATAACTCTATTTCGATTAGGGTTTTCATTGTTCTTAGATAATCCGGATTTGCAATTACAGTAATTTTGGGATTTGATCTCGCGAAACGTCAAAAATTGGATGTGAATTAGGGTTTTGAGACTGAGTTTTATAGGATCGAACTGTAGATCTCTACTTTAGCTTTACAATGATGTTTTTTTTGTTTGTGATTGTAGAAAAGTTTCACCTTGAACTACAAGACAACTACTTGTGAAGGAGACCAGACAGTTCCAGATTCGTTTCCGAGGTTGTTGGAGCATTTAGGTCCATCTTTAGTAGATTTGTTCTTCGTCCCTGAGAAAGGAGGAGGTTTGAGTTGGGTCGATTTTGCTAGAGGTTATGTCAAATGCTGCGGAAGAATGTCTGCCTCCATGTCTTACAACACTCTGTTGAGAGTCTTTCATCTGACATCTCAAAACGCAGGCTTTTCCTCGAAGCTGGAGTTCGAATCTGATGAGGCTGATTGTAAGATCAACGGGTCGGTCTCCACTGTAGAGTTGATTATGTTTCTCTGGATGTGTTGGACAATGTCTTGGGGTGGTCGAAGCAGTAGATCCACCGACTTGTTTCTTCCTGATATAAGTCACTTGATTATGTCAGCGCTTGTGTCTTGCACCGAGTCTGGAACTAGTTTGGATGTTTGGGATTCTGATGTTTTCGGTTTGGAACTCGAGCTTCCTGTCGGGAAATTCCTGACGTGGGCATTGACAACGATTCCTAGCCTCACTGAGTGTCTTTCTCACTTCTGCAACTCAAGACTTCAACATTCTTTAAATGCAGAGGTACTCCCTCTTTCTATTTGCTACTTCACATTTAACCGTAAGGTGTTTAGTAAAAAGTGGATTACAGGATGGATCTGGGCCTTCAAAGTCAGCTTGTGGAGATGATTCTGTGTCCAAGACACGTGAAAACACACTTCTTACATGTGGAAGGGCATGGGCGATTTCTTTGACGTCCAAGAATACGTTAAGTGAGGAGATCCTGAGCTCATGCTTTCCCGGCAATAGCGATGAAGCTAATGAAAATCTTCTTTACCGGTATGCCACTGTCCTACTTCTGTGAAACTTCTGTCGCTATATATAGTGTACTTAAGTTGTTCTATGTTTATCTGTCTTTCAGCTCATACCATCACGGGAAAGGCATGAATCGATTGTGGGACAACGTTCAAGGGTATCATGCTCCGATACTATTGATAGTTTCTGCAAGCGGTGGAGTTGATCATGAGGCTACTTCAAGCGAGAGGAAGTGGGTCATTGGTGCAATCTTGCAGCAAGGTTTTGAGAACAGAGATACATTTTACGGAAGCTCTGGGAACTTGTTCTCCATTAGTCCTGTCTTCCACGCATTCTCATCTTCAGGTACTGCACAAATCAGATAATGTCCTTTTTGTGTATTCAGTTTTTGCATTAATATAGTCTTTTATGATTTGTGTTCATCTTCAGGCAAAGAGAAAAACTTTGCATATAGCCATCTTCATCCCTCTGGTAGAGTCTATGACGCAAACCCAAAGCCTGTTGGAATCGGTTTCGGAGGAACACAAGGAAACGAGAGAATCTTCATCGACGAAGACTTTGCTAAGATCACAATCCGTCATCATGCAGTTGATAAAACTTACCAGCCTGGCTCTCTCTTCCCAAACCAGGTAACACAAGTACTGGTCTATATATATATGTTTCAAGTTTTGGTCTTGGATCTTTATAACATATGTTGTTGCAGGGTTATTTACCGGTGGAGGCTTTGGTGTCAGATGTTGAAGTATGGGCATTAGGTGGAAAAACAGCTAAGGAAGTTCAAGAAGCATACAAGAAAAGAGAAGAGCTTTTCAATGACCAACGTCGAAAAGTAAGAAAAGAGCAATAAGATCGATAATGCAAAATGTACAAAGTACTTGCAAGTTTGACAAGCTGTTTTATGTATCTGCAGATTGATTTGAAGACGTTTACGAATTGGGAAGATTCACCTGAGAAAATGATGATGGATATGATGGGGAATCCTAATGCTCCGGCAAGAGAAGAGAGGTAAATGAATAGAGGAACCAAAGACTTGTTTGGTATATTTATACACGTGTCTCGATAGAGATTTTCTGTAAATTATACACTCATTTGCTGTTTGTGTAAGCTATGTATATCGTTGCCAAAACTCGAACCAGAGTGTTGTTTTGAGATTTGCCCATAAACGTTTACTAACGTTTGCATCAATAAATAGTGGGTATTGTTCATTTGTTTGAGATGATTTGATTTTTTTTTAGTAAAGTCAGTACACAAAAAGTTATTCATACACGAACATTTACCTCATATATTGGTCGCCGATTCTTTTATTTATTCAGACACAAATATTTTTATCTTGTCTAAAATATCATGAATTAATATTTGTTTACACACCAATTCTTTCAAAATCACAACCGATTCCTTTTGATGGAATGGACCACGTTTCAATACGTATGCTGGAAAGATGGTGTTTTTGTGGAGAGACGAGGGAATAGTAGTTTCAAGATCTGTTGTGCTAATACGTAAACCATCTTAAACTCATTTCTACTTTTTCCTTCAAATGAAGGTATGTATTTTGCTTTAATGTGTAGAGGTAGGTTGAAGATAGCTCTTACACATTAAATCTACAAGCTCATGAACAACAAAAACTAGTTTCTTGAAAGTGTATAATTTACTGGGAAAATCTCCACTAAAAACAGTGTTTGATAGACATTCTCTTTTTTCCAACGTCAAGAACATGGCTTAAACAATATATGTATCAGGTCGGATGCAACGGATCTAATCCGAAACATTAAAACAAAGTATCACAACGACATCTATGGTATTCAAAGCGTTATCTAGTTATACTTCCTTTGGTCTGCTATAAGTTTATAACTAGAATCACCAGTGTGTTGGCTCATTATTTTGCAAAACAAGCCTTACGAGCTTCATATTCAGAAAAGAAAGACATGAAATTAAACTTCATGGTTTCTGATCAAAAGTTCACCCATTTCAAGTTCACACAAAAGTAAGAAACAATACAAATCTACATGTCCCAACCTGAAACCCAAAGCTTGAAACACATATCAAGAGTTATTCATTCCCAATGCTAGACATGCAAACTGAACAAAGAGCAAAACCCAAAATCAAGCGGATCATCATTGCTTCTTGTCTTCTGCTTTCCTCGGCTGCAAACCAAAAACACACAAAGATCAGTTCTCTCTTCCTCACAATGATAAATGTTTGAAAACACAACACGGACCTTAACACCAGGAGCTTCTTGGTGAATCTCTTCCTCAGGGATGATGACAGGCCACTGCTCCCCGGCTTCACGGAACATCTGTTCTGTCTCAAGATACTGCCCTTTATCAAGAATCATCTTCCTGATAGATTGAGCCGACGTGGCAGCCGCATCGAAAGCTTCCTCAACACCATTAACGAAAGTGACACTGATCTGCGGTGGCTGATCGTCTGTTCTACGTTTCACCAGAACCTGACAGTTAGGGTTCGACTCTTTGGCTTTCCTCGCGTTGCACTGAGCCAAGAACTCCACGCAAGACGCGAGTCTTGGATCCAATGTGTTGAACTCAATCTTTACTTTTGATAGGAACTTCAACATCCTCTTCTTTATACCTAAAAACAGGCCATTAATATCAAAAACGTGAAAGCGAGATCTGAAGATGATTTCTACCAAAAAAAATCTGAGAATTGTTCCAAATGATAACCTAATTAGATCGCTATGTACAGGAAAGTAAAATTTTTGTTGAGAAGGAGATCTCTGACTTACACAAGTCCACGGGAGCTCTCCGGCGAGAATTGGTTAAGGGAAAATGCAGAAGAAAGCGCAAATCGATGCAGGCGATGAAGAAGAAAGGGTTTTGGGCCTTTGACTGTGTGGAATGACGATATTACCCTTATTCTCTGTTTACCTTTGCTTCGTTTTTTTTTTTTCGGGTGGAGGCTTCGGTTTGGTTCGCTTTTCTGATGGAGCCTGAATTGCCAAAGAGTGATTATTAAAAAATAGAATACAAGTGAATTTCCAACCACTAGATCACTATAACTTAATTTTAAAAATAATTTTCTCTGTTCGATTTTTCAAAACGATATATTTGATTGCGTTATGTTGGAGCGACTACACCATTTTTCCTTTTATGGAAAAAAGAGAAATATTGAAAATTTTTGAAGTTTTTTATATGTTGGTGTTAAACTTATTAATGAATAATAACTTCGTTTGCGTCATTAAATTTGATTAATATTTATGTTTCAGTAATTATAATGCTTTAAAAAACTATTAATAATTATTTAATTTATAATATTAGTTAATTTATAGTTCAATTTAATTTTCTTTTCAATTTTTAATTATAATATTAGTTGTAGGTAACTGAAATGTATAAATAAATATTGTTGTAAACCTTCTATACTTTTGTTTAAAAATTTAAAACAACAGAATTCCAAATACTTAATGTATTATTGATCAATCTTTTTTATAGTCAACTCAATATCAACCATGTTGTGGAGGAAAATTTTGAAGATGAGAGATCTTGCTAAAGGTTATCTTGAGATGGATGTTAACAACGGTGAGCATACTTCTTTTTGGTATGATGACTAGTCTTCTCTGGATTGTCTTAAAGATTTGATTGGAGATAGAGGTTATATTGGTCTTGGTATTTCTGAAAGTGCTTTGGTTGCGGATGTGATTCTTAATCATCGTAAAAGAAGGTATAGAGTGGGGATACTTAATGATGTGGAAGTTGTTATTGATGAGTTGATTGAGAAAACCAAACACCCGGAAGATGATGTTCCATTGTGGAGACAAGATGAATACAGATTTACACAAACTTTCTCTACAAGAAAGACTTGGCTTTACCTGAAGCAAAAGCTTCCAGATTGTGGATGGAGTAAGGGTGTTTGGTTTTCTCAATCAACTCCTAATTCTCTTTTATGGTCTGGGTGGCTCCTCATAATAAATTGCAAACTTGCGACATGATGCAGAAATGGAATCCCTCAATTGATATGATGTGTGTGTTGTGTAAGGAAGAGCATGGATCTTGTCATCATTTATTCATTAAATGTAGATATTCTGAGAGAGTGTGGAAGGAACTAGTTGGTGGGATTTTAAAGGAGGATTTTACCTCTGTTTGGAGTGATATTCTTGAGTTCATTTCCCGGCCAAGGACTGGATTTACAGCTACTGAGATTTTCCTCATTCGATACACCTTTCAAGCTCTTTTACATTGTCTTTGGAGAGAAAGAAATGGCCGTAGGCATGGGAGCAACCAAAGGATGAAATAGTCTTGGTTAAATATGTTGACAAGCTAATTCATTTGAAGCTTCTAGCAGTTAAGGGTAAGGGGCAGAGATACCTTGAGGAAGGGCTTTGCATTTGGTTTGGATCAAGATCTCCAGGTGCTCGTTAGAGAGGAGTTTGCAGAGTTATTCGTGGTATAGTTTGCTTCTGGTTATTTTTCTTAACCAAACATGTTGGGCTTGAAAGGTCTTTTTCGGATAGTAAGAGGTTTTATTCATTCGAACTATCCTTTTACTCTCCTGATCATGTGATAATGTGATCTTTACTCTTTTTTCTCTTTAAAGTTTTGTTCCAATTGGGTTTTCTTTAAGGAGGTTTTAATGAGGAAGATACCATGATCCTTCCAAGCTTGACTTGTTTCATATGGTCGAGTTTGAGGGAGAGTGATGGATGTGTTCATTAGATTTTGGAGTTTGTGTCTTTTTATTGGTTGTTTCAAGAGTAGTTAGAATCTTATTGTAATTTTTTTTTCAAATCTGTGGCATTTGATGTAATAGTGTTTTGTTTGAATAAATTTTATATTCATTAAATATATATATATATATATATATATATATATATATATATATATATATATATATATATCAACTATGTTATTAGACAAACATCAAATTTATTTACTGTAGCATAAAATGTGTATAGTTCATCTCTTTCTCGGTATATTATATATTAATAAATTTTTTTTTAATATTTTTAGAACACTATTATCATTATGTTATGTGTTTGTTAAGAGTTTGAATAGTGTGGTATTCAATTTTCCATGAGAAAATATAAGATTTGGTAAATATAAAATATTTTTTGTTCAAACTTTAGGTGTTATGCCAACATCGATCCATACCATTTAGCCAAATCTTCTCACTTTGGAGCGATTTCATGTTTTTCTTAACAATGAATATACAACAGTAATTTCATAAATATGAATGGTTGAATGTTATTATAATAGTTTGTTGATTCATTTATTGTGGTATGATTGGCTCAGTTCATCTAAAAGCACCATTTAGAAATATTGTTTTTTGCTAAAGCTTTTTATTGTGTATGAATCTGCCAAGTAAAATACATCTCACAAACTCTTATCAAAAGCTTCAAACACAAATTGATGGTACAATAGATATTTCATTCAAAATAATGAAATTTCTGAAACCAACATTATTAACAACAAAATAAAAGTAACCTTTTGGAACATGGACATAGTTTAACTACGAACATAATTTTGATACATTCTCTTACATATATAATAATTATTTAGTTATACATGTATATATATATATCTAAATATTATGAATATAAAATATAATTCATTTGTTGTACCTTTCAGTTGAATAATTTCTTCACAATTTTGAAATAAGTTTTTCACAAGATAATTGAAGAAATTATTGTCTTGCAGATGTTGTTCATTTCATAAGTTATATCTCAAATTTGTGATAGAAAAACTTTATAGTTTCTAATGCAAATTTGCATATTAAAGTTATAGATTTCAATAAAATTTCTTTCACCTAACTTATCTTCAAAATTTTCTAAAATTAATTGATGTGCACATTCTTAAATTAGATGTTCTTATATTTATAACAAATTAATTTAATAAAAAATATATGTGTTTTTTTTGAAAAAAAATATATTTAGTTTGTCGTCGTGTGATATAAAATTCATTTCTATAAGTTTGTTATTCATTTTCATTTTTTTTTTGCTCTTCACTTTCTACTAAGGGTGATTCTCTCAAATAGATATTTTTAAGTTTTTGTCACATAAATAGACCATTCAGAAACTAAAATGACCAAAATAGCATTTTTTATTTTTAAAATTTTCAATTTTTTTTTATTTTTTAAAATATGAAAATTATCCCCAAAACATCACTCCTCAACTCTAAACCCTACACTCTAAACATAAACCATAAACTTTAAATCTTAAACCGCACCTCTTAACTCTAAACTGTAATGTCTAGATTAATTAACCGTAGGAGTATAAGTATATATTTACTTTTTTAATAAAATATTTAAATTTATTTTTATCATTTTTATTTTTAAAGTCTATATTTGTGACAAAAAACATTTTTAGTTCTATCCTAGAAAATTTCTCTTCTAGTAAAGTGTACTACACGTAGTAAAATAATATGTAATTGAACATATGTTAAACAACTATTAAGAACCCAATAAAAATTTAAGTTCCGAATCTTGTTTTTCAATAGTTTTTTACTTTCAGAAACCAATTTTGGATTATATATATATATATATATATATGATTATTACGAATCTTGTTTTTAGTTTTTTACAATGTCTATCTTTCACACTTGTAATTTTAATTTTGTTTCTATAAACAAGCACTAAACCTTGATCCACGCACTAGTGTAATTTTTTATTTATTTTTAATGTAATAATATTTATAAATGGCTGAATTTTTTTTTTTTATGTTTAACCGTGTATCATTATTCATATTATATTTGGGTGTTAAACCAATTAAAATGATATATTTTCTTTGATAAAATTTTTATTTTCTTCATGTAGTGTTTTGCTAATAGTTTTGTGTGTTTAAGTTTTAACTATCAAACCTAAGCTTATTTTGTATATTTTCTTTCCAGATACATAATTATTTTTAATAAATTAAAAAAAGTCTGTTAACTTTAGTTCGATTTAAAAATGATTTGTTTATAGATATAAAACCTTGAGATGCGCTATGAGTTTTACTTTTTTATATAAATCTCAGTTTTAACATGTTATTAACACATGATACTTTAAATTTGTTTTTCTTTGTTTTCTATTATATATATACATATATATATATATATATATATATATATATATATATATATATATATATATATATTTGTCGAAATAAAAATTTGGAATAAACTGATAGTTTGCTTTTGGTTTAGATGATAATATTATATAATTGTTTAGTTTTGTATTTATAGGATGATTATGTAATATCATTATCTATTTTAAGATATTAAATATATATATTATTTTCAATATATAATATTTTGTACTATTATATTTTATATAATATTTTTAGGGATTTTTTCAAATTTGACTCAAAACTCTCAAACACAAAACTAACCTTTCTTGTTTTTTGATTTTTCATTTGTCTTATTCACCCCATCTATTCACATTATTTACGAAAATGCCATTACATTTTTTTTTTTTGAAAATTGTTTTTTTACTCTCTCAACCTCATCATCTTCAAGTATTTACAAGATTGACATTGCCATCAATACCCTAACTACCATGAACAACCAATCTGAAGATCTTAATGCACCTAAAATCGATTTACACTCTCTCTTTCTCAATTGTTATGAACTAAAAACAACATCTCTTTCACTTTGTCTCCATATTCATACAAAAAACCCAAGCTTTTGATTCAATTTTTTTTATGGTTGATAGAGCCATTTAAGTATACAATTCTTGGTGGATTACTTTCATTTGATATTCTGGGTGGTTGGAGAAGACTTTGTGTGCTAAGAAAGTCATCTCACCTAGTTTAAAGTATGAAATTGAATTTTTTTCCAGATCTGTTCGCGTAGAAGACTTACTCGTAAGTCTTCTGGATGAGCTGGACGACTTATTACTAAGTCTTCCAGCTTTGTATGTTTAAAAAAAAAAATCTGGACGACTTATAAGTAAGTCGTCTAGGAAAAACGGGCTAATTTTACATTTGACCGAATTGTGTCAGATATTTGACTTTTCTTGGACGACTTACCAGTAAGTCGTCTCCGGAAAAGTTAAAATTTCAATATTTTATTAAATCTAGACGACTTACGGATAAGTCGTCGTAGGTTAGTTTTGTAATTGAAAAAAAAACTTTTTTTAATTTTTTCCAGAAGACTTAATTTAAAGTCGTCCAGTCAGACGACTTATTCTAAAGTCGTCTGAGATAAGTAAAGTCGTCCAGATTTTTTTCCGGTCAAACTTTGCTTATCTCGGACGACTTTAGAATAAGTCGTCTGACTGGACGACTTTAAATTAAGTCTTATGGGAAAAGTTAAAATTATAGTTTTATTTTTCAATTACAAAACTAACCTAAGACGACTTATCCGTAAGTCGTCTAGATTTAATAAAATATTGAAATTTTAACTTTCCCGTAGACGACTTACTGGTAAGTCGTCCAAGAAAAGTCAAATATCTGACACAATTCGGTCAAATGCAAAACTAGCCCGTTTTTCCTAGACGACTTACTATAAAGTCGTCTAGATTTTTTTTTTAACATACAAAGCTGGACGACTTAGAATTAAGTCATCTCATTTAAATTTCAATTGTAAAAATGACCTGTCTGGAAGACTTACAGTTAAGTCGTCTAGACGACTTACGGTTAAGTCGTCTGGACGACTTACTTGTATGTCGTCTGCGTCAATGACTAATAATTAAGTCATCTGGAAAGTCTTCCAGCTGTATGACTTTCCAGACGACTTAATTATTAGTCTTCTACTAAGTCGTCCAGGCTTTATGAGTATGTATTAAGAATTTGTGTTAGTCTTCTTAGATGACTAATAATTAAGTCATCTGGAAATTCTTCCAGCTAGATGACTCTCCAGAAGACTTAATTATAAGTCTTCTACTAAGTCGTCCAGGCTTTATGAGTATGTATTAAGAATTTGTGTTAGTCTTCTCAGATGACTAATAATTAAGTCATCTGGAAAGTCTTCTAGCTGGATGGCTTTCCAGAAGACTTAATTATAAGTCTTCTACTAAGTCGTCCAGGCTTTATGAGTATGTATTAAGAATTTGTGTTAGTCTTCTCAGATGACTAATACTTAAGTCATCTGGAAAGTCTTCTAGCTGGATGTTTGATTTTCTTTGAATTTTACTAAGTTTTCTTGGTTGAATAGAGTGATAAAAATATTTGATCAAATCCCGTAATGTTTGATCTTCTGTGAATTTTACTAAATTTTCTTGGTTGAATAAAGTGATAAAAATATTTTTTTTTGAATTACTTGTATTTTTAAAAGTGTTAAATAACTTCATGATATGTAAATCTCATATTTTCAAAATATTTTTTCTCCCTTAATTTTACTAAATTTGACTAAGTTTTTCAACACAACCTTGTAAAACATGTAATATGCTTTAACACCAATGATGATTTGTTGGAAGAAAGGTTAAAATGCTTCTTAAAATGTNAATTACTTGTATTTTTAAAAGTGTTAAATAACTTCATGATATGTAAATCTCATATTTTCAAAATATTTTTTCTCCCTTAATTTTACTAAATTTGACTAAGTTTTTCAACACAACCTTGTAAAACATGTAATATGCTTTAACACCAATGATGATTTGTTGGAAGAAAGGTTAAAATGCTTCTTAAAATGTTGTATCAATATGAGGTTACCAACATTCTTGTTTATTAAGATGAGCAGAAGGCCATTGTGATTTATTATTGCATATGGGAGATCCAAAAGATGAAAAAAGCTATTGAAGTATATTATTTCATTGATTTGTACATGTGTAAACACATTGTTAGCACATATATTACATCTTGGGAACTGATTTTACAAAACTATAATAGATCATTCCTTTACAAAGACAAGCTTGGACTTCACTTGATATGAAAGAAGACAGCGTCTGAAAACTTTCAGAAAGTCCAGACAACTTCCAGACGCCTTACATGAATTCCCGAGGACTTACAGGAATTCCAGATGACTTACAGGAAGTCCAGACGACTTCCAGGTAAGTCGTCCCAGAAGTCTTTCGAGAAGACTTACAAGTAAGTTGTCCAGAAGACTTACAAGTAAGTCGTCCAGAAGACTTCTAGATCTGAAAAACCTGCATTTCAAGCCCAGATATGAAAAACCTGCATATCAAAAAACATTCAGATGGCTTAAAACACACAGAAAAGGAGTGAAAGATTAGATATATATATATATATATATATATATATATATATATATATACTTTTATAGAACACATAACATACATATCCAAATGAAGATGAGAACCATCTGATTAAAAACCTGCAAAAAAAAAAAGATATATTAGTGAGAAAAACATGAGACATAACTGAAAAATTCATATAAAGTTAATAGATCTATCTTTAAATGAGTGGAATATGAGAATCATGTGATGAAAAACCTAAAAAAAAGATAAGTTAATGAGAAAGACATGAGACAAAAACAATAAATTGATATAAAGTTTGGTGTTTATAAGTTCAAAGAGATTATAGAGAGGTTGGAGAGTTCTAGAAAAATGAAAATTACATTTTTTGTTGCAAACATTTGAGAGGAGGAGGGAGAATGTGTAAATTTTTCTTTATATAAGGAAACAAAAAAAAATTAGGTTAAATATTTTCGATTCAGATGACTGAAATGTAAGTCGTCCAGGAGACTTTAATAATTTTAGCGGGAAACTAAAATATTTCTAGCGGGAAACTAAAATAGAAGACTTTTGAGAAGACTTACAAGTAAGTCGTCCAGAAGACTTATAACTAAGTCATCCAGAAGACTTACAAGTAAGTCGTCCAGAAGACTTATAAGTAAGTCGTCCAGAAGACTTATAACTAAGTCGTCCAGAAGACTTATAACTAAGTCATCCAGAAGACTTACAAGTAAGTCGTCCAAAAGACTTACAAGTAAGTTGTCTAGTTTAAATTATTCAAGCGGGAAAATAAAATTTTTTAAAATTTTAGGCGGAATATTAGTACGACTTACATGTAAGTCGTCTGTGTAAAATTATTTACCAGGCGACTGATATTTCAGTTGTCCAGACCCTAAACCCTAAACTAAATTGACTAAATTAACTAACTAATCACGTTATAAAATCAAATTATACTTAAATAGTGTTTACTATACACATAAATAAACACACTTAGGTAAATTTTTAATTTTTCAGAAAAACATTTATGCTTTCGAAAATCTAACCCTAAGAAACACATACAATACTACAACATATACTGGTGAAACCTAAACTAAAGAATATCATGACTCACTACTTTCACTCATCTATGCTGAAAACAACTGACTTTTGTTATATCTTAATTTATATCTCTTAAGACATATGTTAATTACATAATCCCAATTTTTCATTTATCAAGATATTTCTTACACAAATTTTAAATTATTTTAAGAAAAACTGTCCCAGACGACTTTAAGTTAAGTCATCTGGACGACTTAGTTGAAAGTCGTATGGGCAGACGACTTACGAGGGCTAGAAACATAAAAAAATACATTTTTTTGTTTGTTCACAAGGGGTTGGTTGTAATTTCAATAGTCTTTTAAGTTACTTTTGCATTTGATTCAAGTTTGAGTTTATTTTTGTATTTCAAATCAAGTTTTGAGTCATATTTGGGAATTTTCCCATATTTTTACACCATGATTTTTATTTTAAAATAAAAAATCATATTTATCAAAATAAAATAGGCTAATCTATCAATTTAGTAACTTTGATGGAACAAATGCGCAATAGTCTAATTATAATTATATGGTTTCACAAAGTTATTATATTGTTTTAGTTTTGTTTGTCTTTATAAATAATGAATATTTAAATCAAAAAAAAATTATTAAAAAGTGAGACCCACAATCAACTGTATTTAGGTTGATTATTTCAAAAAGACTGTGTAATATTTGTTGAGAGCTATATCCTGAAATAAAAAGATATATGAAAATATAAGATTTAGAATTACGATTTATTAAAGTTGTTAGAATCACCAAGATTTATATACAAATATTTTCAGTGAAAGTCATTAGTAAAAATGAAACATTTGATTTTCAATCAAAGAGTTGTTCGACAAAAAAAAAAAATTAAAGAGTTGTTATCATCAAAACTTTTATGCAGAATGCAATTCAAAATATCTTAATCAATAATGCAATTGTGAAAATGGTGCATTTTGAGATTCTCGTATAAATTAAAAGAATATGATTTGGTAGTCTTGGTCATAAATGAAGGTTCTAATATGATTTTTCCAATTCATACGTGCATTGCATTAAAATACAATAATATAAATTGGGTTTAAAATTCAGTCCAAAAATAATATATAAATTGGTTTTGGTGGTTAACATAAGTTTGGTTTAAACTTAGTACGATTTTAAGACGATGGTATTGTACCTACATATGAATCTAGTTATCTATCTACTTTATTAAAATAGAAATCATAACTTTTTATTGTGTGATTTTTTAAATTGGTCCATCTTTTAGATAGTTACTGTAATGATTTTTCTATTTGTATGATAATATCATAACAATAACTGTGATTGCATTTTATTATTTGTTTACCTAAACAACTGATTAAGAATATTATCAATGAAATCTTGTCTTGATTTCTTTCCTAAACGGCTAAACATATGCTTCTTTTTATTTCAATGTGTGATACTTGATTTTGTTGATTTAATTGTAGCTAACATATAACCATAACTTAAAAAAATTTCGTTGGTGTAAAATTTTGTTACATAAATATGCAAATAATCATAAAATCATATGAGTAAAAATCTCATTTAATAAATATCTATATTAAAAGTGTGCTATATTACTATGTTTATACCATTTAAATTTAATTATATATCATATACAATATATAAGATTGATTATTTTGATTTATTTACCCAAATTGCGAATAAAAAAGTGATAGTTAAATTTATATGCATACATCAATTTATTATATAATAGTAACTTATTTATTAGTTATTTAATATATATATTTATTATTTTATTATTTTATAATATACAGAAAACTATAAAATAAAGAATAAATATAAAATACTTATTGTGTATAAAGTACAGATCTTGACCTAAGTATGTTTCTCTTTAATTATTTTAAATCTTAAGTATTTTCTAAATCCCAGGTCAAAAAGAATAAACTAAATGAGAATAAACTTCAAAATAAATATTTATATCGAGTAATAATCAAAATATAAAAAACCACAACAAGAGAAAAAATTGAAGATAAATAGGATTGAGATGTGAACGTAAACTTCTCATAACCATAATTAATTTTTAAATTGTTAAATCATGATATAAAACTGAGTTAATTTTTAATTTGTTAATTTTTTTTAATTTTTAAAATCATTATGGTTATGTTAAATCATGACCATAATTAATTTTTAAATTTTTTATTTGTATTTGAAAACCTAAAAGTATATTTTTTAAATAATTTAAAATTTTACTTATTTTTTTATAAAATTACTTTAAAAATATATTTTTTAAATATAGTTTTCTAATATTATTAGACAAATAAATAAATTATATTAAATTAGTTTTGAAACTTTATATATTTTAAATGCAAGTATTTTACCAATTGCTTCTTACAAAAACATAAGGTTACTTGCTAATACTCTACCAATAGAGCCCAATGACACTCCGTTTATTTTTTGTCAGTCGAACACTGAAAAGTGAAAAGATATATGAAATCGGGTCCATTAAATTCTAAAATTTGATCTACAGTTCTAATTAAAATTGTTTCTGATCCTACGTATATATAATTATATAAAAATTCTAAAATTTTAAAATTTCAAATACATATAAAACAATCATATATAAATTTTAAAATTGTCAATACTAAAATTTTATATTTTAATTACATATATTTACCCTGCGCATGGCGCAGATCTTATCCTAGTACATATTACTTCTATAGCGTTTTAGATCATATGATACAACAAACTACAAGAAAATAAATGTAAACTAAATAAGGAGCAAATATGCAGTAATATATACACGTAAATAATCTATGTTACCTTTATACTTTGTTATAGAATTTGCAATGCTCTTATATTTGTCATTCAATACGAATTGATATGTATTTTTGAGAGAAAATTGCCAAATATGACTCAAAACTTGATTTGAAATGCAAAAGTAAACCCAAACTTGAATCAAATGCAAAAGTAACTTAAAAGGCTATTGAAATTACAACCAACCCCTTGTGAACAAACAAAAAAATGGTATTTTTTTTTTACGTTTCTAGTCCTCGTAAGTCGTCTGCCCAGACGACTTAACTTAAAGTCGTCCAGACGACTTAACTTAAAGTCGTCTAGACGACTTAACTTAAAGTCGTCCAGACGACTTAACTTAAAGTCGTCCAGACGACTTAACTTAAAGTCGTCTGGGACAGTTTTTCTTAAAAATAATTTAAAAATTCTGTAATAAATATTTTGATAAATGAAAAATTGGGATTATGTAATTAACATATGTCTTAAGAGATATAAATTAAGATATAACAAAAGTTAGTTGTTTTCAGCATAGATGAGTGAAAGTAGTGAGTCATGATATTCTTTAGTTTAGGTTTCACCAATATATGTTGTAGTATTGTATGTGTTTCTTAGGGTTAGATTTTC